>JACJUY010010683.1:0-28214 GCA_014220935.1 Platorchestia sp. MABIK
TGATTAAGAAGGGACATTTGTAGTTCCCTTCATTTTTGTGTTCTCTGTAAAATTTAACTGCGCATAATTTGATAACTGTCTTTTCCATGCTCACGCTGGAGGGACACCTGTAATATGTAAATTCTTTTGTGTAACGGAAGTTTCATTAGAAAACTCCGTTTTTTTTCTGCCGAGATTGTGTCGCAAATCCAGCCTTGCTCCTTACTAAGGTCCCGTGCAAGACAGCCCATATCTTGCATAATTAGGGAATAGGTCTTCATTCATATTAAAACTGGCCTAAAAAGTAAGAAACGCTAACTATTTATGACAAGCGGGGCAATGGTGGGAGTGCTTCACTTTCCTGGCGACCTTAATAACTTTGAACATGCATAAAATGTTCGTTTGTCTTTACGAGCGAATCCGAAGCCTCAGCTAAGGATCCGAGCGAAGTTGAGGAGGGTGCCTTCGCGGGTTGCTTTCTCAGATGAAGAGAATACTTGGTCCGGGGCGCATGTCTACTATGTGCTCGGACCTATACCGGCCCCGCTTCAGGGAAACTTAATCCTTGACAGCCGGCTTTTTGTGGAGAAGTGTTCACCGGAACATAATCTTCGAAGAATATGCAAGGTGAGCATTCTCTTTAGCTATTGTCCTACTTGTCATGAATTATTGTTATTGCAGCGTGTACTGACCCCGTTCAGGGTGTCAGCTAAAGACTATGTTTCCTGTGCCAGTTAGTTCTGGAAGTTTTCGCCGCTGAAGCGTGTTGGCGAGACAGTTCAAGACTATTCGTACCTTGTTTAGGACTATGCGGTATGACATTTTTTTGCCAAACTGATACTTTATGTCATTTTAACTAATAATACGATTGGTGTGTTTGCCTATTTATATATTTATTTGGTGTCTTTTTCTTCTGTTTCCATGTCACGCTCATAACAATGTTCAATAACCGTATTTGTGATACGAGTTTCACTACTGCCATATGTGGGGGCATTACCAGCTGTGAGGCGTTCTCGGATGTGGAGGTAATATTTTGCCTGGTGAGGAACAGGAATTTTAGATTTTTTAAAATAAGAAGTTATTATTAGCCGACCCATCTTGTGAAGAACGCGTGCTCGAAACCACTCGACCATGGTGACGTAGGATTGTTTCCCAGATAATTATCTAAAAACTATAATTATACAAAAATAAACTAACGAATTAAAAATCATAAGAAATTTATTTAGGAAAAATAAATTTGAAATAATTATAGGGAGAAATAGTACAGTACGTTCAACCGCGCATTTGCGCGACCGGTCGAAAATTGGCAGTCCGCTTGCTACCGTCTGAGTGTTTCACTTGGCATCCTAGGTTGAAGACAAGTTATCCTATACTAAGGTAGATAAAGAATTTTAAATAAAGCCTTATTTATTATGAGTTTAAAGTCCAAGCATACAAAAGGTGGGGCATTACATTTGTTGTAGCAAATCAACGCAAAATCACTCCACCAGAGTTCTGCGAGAGTGACTTTATAAGAGTCACCCAATGAAATCATGAAAAAGCCATGGCTATGGTAACGAAGTGATGTTTGTTAGCAAATAATGCAACAGCTGCTCGCGATTAAATGATCAATATTGAAGCGATAATATAACTTTTGACCGCTTGGATAACAAAATTATTCCAAGTTTTGTTGTCTGTTTATTTAACAGAATTTTTGGAGTTGGGCTACAAAAATTTAAACACTCCTGTAAACTGTGGGCGACCATCAATATAGCCTATCTGTTTATGTTTCAAATGAGAGCAAAAAAGTTATGATACTGCGTACGAAACGTTTATGCTTTTTTCGAATAAATTGGGATGTATTAGATTAGAAGAAAGGATGATTGCTGAATAGTGAGTAACTGTTTTATTATTTTCTTTCCAGTAGCTTGCTTCAAATTTTGAAGTATTTATTGTCTTGATTTATTGTTGCCATTGGTTTAATTTATCAGTCAGTTTTTATTAAAGCCTAAAATTTTAATGTTAACTTTAAGTAATAGCATTCCTACATATATGACCATGTCACAACGACATTTTTGGTAAATATTTTAATTTGTTTTTCAAGTTTTGAGAAGTAATGACTGTTCTTCTATATGATGTTGAGTAGGATATTCCATATTGACATGAAATTGGTGAAAGAGTTCATGTCTTGTATAATTTTGATCTCTTTACATCACAGATATTGTATGACATCCAAAAAATTTATAATTTAAAAATATCTTCATTGTTGAAAAATATTTAAATGACCTTTGGAAGAAAAATAATATCTGTAGACATGTGTATGCTATACTATTACCAATTAAGGTAGGATTTTCATAACACTCATTTTATTTTTCCTGCCATCTGATGGAGGTTATAGGATGTGTTGAGGGTAATGCTTACTGCTGGCAATAGAAGTTGCACAGGCCTGTCTTTGCATGTAAAAAGTTACTATTATGCTGTATGTTTTGCTGTTGCAGCATTCTAGGAAACATTGTTGCCAATTATTGTGGGACAAATCACTAGCTCTACTTGCTGTTATTTTGTCTTCTTTCATTTATAAGTATGTAGGTGATAAGTATAAAATATGCTCCTATTGGTTTAGGACAGTGGTATTCATTGGACAGCTTACAAGTTGCTGGTTGCTTGCAATGACTCAATTAATGGATCTCAAATAAAATATAAATTAAGTATTTGATATGATTTATATAGTGTATGCTAATTTGCAGTAGCTTTGGCTCTCTCAAACAATGTGTTTAAGGAGACTGTCATGGTTCAAAACAAAGTCTGTCATTTCTGAATTGATTTTTCTGAAATTGCTACTTCAGGTGTAAAATGATTTAACGATTATTTTATGAAATATTTGTTTTCGCATCTGCATCAAAATTTTTTTTGTAAAAACCATCAAAATTGGGATCCAAGGAAAGTTTTTCTAGGCTTACAATTCTAAAGCTACAGAACCGGCAATTTGTTAATAGGTAGCTTATAGAGTTCTCTAACGATAAGGGCGAGTGGATTTCAGGTAATATAATTTTTTGAATTTTAGTAATTTTTTGAAAAAAAATTGGCTTACTTTTCTCGTTTTTCTTCTTTTCATGTCTTTTGATTTTCAAAATAATAAGTATTTAAAAAATCGAAACACCCTTATCGATAGAATGGGCTTAACCCTATCAAATCATGTTTCCCATTCTTGTACTCAAAAAATTGTGGGTGAAGAATCATTTTAAAATAGAAAATTGCAAGTGTTCAGGACAGCCATTTTACTACTGAAAATTAAAGTTTTCCCTAATTTCCCAACCAAGTCATATTTTATGTATAAACTTTAGAGTTTTATAGCCTTTTTAGAGCCCTATCGGTTGATTTAATTGCCCTTTCTGTACTTTCAAAACTGTGGGAAAAGATTCAGATCAAAAACAATAAATGCAATTTTGAGAACAGCTGTTATTTTCAAATTTTTTTTCATTTTCAAACTAATTTTTTTTTGTTTCAACTACAGTGCTGAGTAGCTCTTTTTAAGCCTTTCTGATTGATATGTTGCCATTCCTGTACCTTCAAAACTACGGGAAATGATTAGATGTTTTCACAACAAGCTAATTAGCTGAAGATTCAGAGCAGCCGGACTCAAAACAGACTCTCAGTTACATCATCATAATTTATCACTGAGTGTAAGAATGTTAGACACATTTCAATCAAAGCCATGGATAAACTCTCTTGCTATTCCCGTAAAGGAACGCCCAAAACTGGTTGGTAATACAGAGGGGGAGGGGGAGATCACCCATCCATAGGCGCGCGCTAAGGTTACGCTGGTGCGCGTCTTCTATCCCGTCTATGAGACAACCAATGCACGTACTTGGGAGCCAATTAGATTGTTGGATGCGCAAGAAAAATCTCTATAAGATTAATTTAGAAACCAAAAATCTCTAATCCTTCAGTTTCTACTGGTACCGTCTCCTTAACCAAAGTGGCTCTTTTGCATTAAATTAGTGAATAACGCTGGTTTAGGCTATATGGCTTTGAATTCTATTTTCAAGATGTATTTTTATGTAATAACTGATTACATAAAGAAACATAGATGTTCAGAACGTTTTCCAATTTTAAATTTTAATGGTACTACATTTTGTAGCACTTTAAAATAACAATAACTAAACCAATTAGATTGATAACTTGTTAGAAAGCCAGATTAGGACATGTTTCAGTCAACAGCATAGAGGCAAGATTAGTTGAAGTTACCATGACTGGCAATGTTTGTACCACATGTTAAATTTGTATGCATTAGCATGATCCAAAAAATTAAATGTTCAAGAAATTTTGTTTGTTCTATATGACATCAAAGGCTTTGTTAATAAATTATTCTGTTTAATGAGTTTAATTTTTGGCAAATGTGTACAATAGGACACTAGTCAATTTTCACATATTTGTTTCTTGTATAATGATGAAGAGATCAAAATAAACAACTTTTCTTCTATGCACTTTCCTTAGTAAATCAGTATTTAACGAGTTACAGCGGTATGTTAATTTTTGTCTTTCATGGCCAAAATTTTTTCTAATGATTAATTTTTCAATTTTTGTTGCTTGCTTACTGGTAATTAGATCAAAATAAGGTCAATATTCAGTTTAATGCACTCACAGAATTTACAAATTTAGTTCCCAAGAATCAGTAAAGGAGCACATTTGAAAACAGTTTACATGGATTACATTTTGCTTGCTGATGCATCATTTTTGAGATATAACATAAATTAAGTTCAGGTTAGAATAACATTATATAGTCAGCTGCATTGTAGGAAAACGCGCAGTATTTTGGGGGGGAACCATCAGTGTTGGTATAGCTAAATGAAATTAAGTTTTTTAGGTTTATTTAGGCTAGTTTATTCAACTAACCTAATGTTACCTAACCTAACCTAATCTAACTTATCATATCAATACCATTTTACAGCGTATTTATGTGTCCGTTTCTTCACTGTTATATGCGAAGTTCCTTTAACTTCAAAGTTTAATAACTCAAAAGTTACGCGTCAGCAAGCAAAATGTCCTTCCTGTAAAATGTTCTTAGATTTGTTACTTTAATGATTCTTAGGAACAGAATTTTTAATTTCTATGAGTGCATTAAACTCAATATTGACCCAAAATAAACAACTTTTCTTCTATGCACTTTCCGTTGCAAATGAGTATTTAATGAATTATAGAAATATAAAACTGCAAATAATTCAATTGCCGCAAGTGACAGTGATGTCATGGCTGCCCTAATGTGTACTTATCATTCGTGTAATCGAATCATTTTAAAACAATCGGTAAATTTTTTAGAAATAAATGATGAAGCAATTGCATTTCCAGGTTAGTACAATTTTTTAAATAAGAAAACCTAAGCTAACCTACACCATCTAACGTAACATAGCGTTCATTCCAGCCATGAAAAATGGAAATTATAATATCGCTATAATCGGTTAAATATTGATTTACGACGTAAAGTGCGTAGAAGAAAAGTTGTTTATTTTGATCTCATTAACATTATTCAAGCAACAGAAATTAGAAAATTAATTAGTGTCTGGTGGTAAACAAAAACCTAGTTCTTCAATATGCCCAATGTCAGGACATTATGATGCAGTAATTTCATTATTTTTAATAAAATTTGTTGAAATGGTTCAAGTTTAGCAATTAGCCCAACATTAAAAATGGTTCAATTTACAAATAATTTTTAGATGAACTTCACCAAAAAGTTCATATTTACATTTAGTTCAAAATTATTATGACTGATCATAATAAAACAATTTTGTATTCTTCTGAAATATAGGGCTTTCTAAGAAAATTGTGAAAATTACATATATTAGGATTTGCTATTTCTAAGTCCTATAAAAAATCATTTGCAATTATTTTAATGGTCAAGTTTCTACAGAACACACCTAAACACATGGGATAGCTCTGATGGAACCCAAACAAACATCAGCCCTTACCTTGTAGTTCAAGTTGTTGAGTTGTACAATAGAGCAAAATTACCAATAAGTATGCACTAAACATTGCTGTTGCACCAGCACCAATTTTCTGAAACATTTGTTATTTGATATAAACATTTTTTGTATTTATTTACATCTGCATTATGTGTGTAATTTCAATTGTTTTTTAACTCGTGCAATATGAGGAAAATGGTGAAGTGCATGTTTAACTAGACTAGAGTTTTTTGTCGCACTTTTCCTGCATATCTTCTTGGTATATTACACACAAAATAGGACTTGATCAATAAAAACCATAAGGATTGTGCTAAGGATGGAGTAGCTAAAATCTTTGAATTGGCAGACTTTTACCATTTGTTGGCATGTTATCTAATGAGAAATTCTTTTCATTGTAGGTGCATCAATGTTAAGATACCCAACACAATGTTCCAGATGGGGAAATTCTTATGATGTCATCTGCCATCAAAGATTTTAAGTCTAAGGTGAGTTTGAGAAATCAAATTAGAGCTTATACAAGTAACTATGCATTTAATTTTTTGATGTAATAATTATAATTTGAGAAGATGTCAATTGAATTTTGTTTCTAAAAATGTTTGTCATATGAATGCTTGAAAGTGAGCTAGTTTTTCAAGTGTGACACTTTATGTCTACTTTACAGTATTTTTTTTATCAGTTTGGGGAAGTAAGACAAGTAGAAACTACTGTTTTTAACAGCATACAAGATTCACAGGCATATAAGAAGCACCCACCTTTCAGTAGGTCAGATTCAGGAAAAATGTTTTTAGTGCAATTAAGCATATATTGTTCAAAACAATCTAGCTGTGCATTACACAATCAAAAACATAGTTATATGAAAGCATTGATCTGGCAATGCTCCTACCATAGTTTTATTATTTTTCAACAAATGGCATTACCGGTAAATCTGAGCGCTGATCAGCTGATGTTTAAAATTGCAAGTCACAGCATTTTAGATTGGATTGCTTTCATTTCTATAAATTTATTTTTAAAGCATCAGTAATAGTACAATAAAAACAGCTATAAAATAAGGATTCATGGATTTGCAGGTAGGTTAAAGTACTGAGCAAGAGCTGGGTTAGTGAGCATCACAGAAATTAGCGTAGGTCAATGGGAGGTCTTACACTTCACCTATAATTTATAAGATGTAGAGCAATTTTTTCAGCCAAAATTTTTGGAAAAAGGTGCATCCAATTTGCCGTAAAATATGGTAATCCTAAAATTATTTCTCCTTCTTGTGAGCCCATTTAATTTTGTTTATGTCAAAATCTGCTTGTTATCTAGAATTCTATTTTCTGAATATTCTTATGATATTTTTGCCAAATTTTACCTTTCCTGGCATTTTCTCTTATTTATGTTTATTTTGTTGGACATTATTATTTGATGAAGTTATGTTCGGATTATAAATTTTAAATGTTTTAATCATTGCAGTTAAATGGTCTTCTGACATCCCTTCACACCTTGTCTGGCAGTGAGCAAGAGATTGCAGTGTCCTTACTCTCGTCTACACTATCTGCAGAGCTGAGCTGCCTCCCTCCACTTCAGAAAAAGACACAAACTTCTCCACAGCTTGTGATTACAAACATTGATTCTCCTAACAGGAAATATAAAGAGGCCGTAAGAGACCCTTCTGATAGCTCTTCACAACATACAGATTGCAGTTTGTTGGAAGAAATTGGAAGTAGTCCATATTCCTCAGATAGGAAAGTCAAACTTGACAAGTTACTCAAGAGAAGGGGCTCAAATGAGCATATAAAAAGTAAGCCATCTTCTTGTCTACCTGAGAGCTCCACCAAAAATGACATACAACACCATAGGTTTGAATCCAACAAACTTGGTACAGTATTGCTTTCACAGCCGCCGGAAATCTTTTCACGACCACAAGCGTGTGCTTCATCTTCGGAAACATGCTTATCACTCGAAGAAATTAAAACACAATCGCAAGAAAAGAGACCACTATTTGAAAAGATTTTCCATGCTTCACAAAGTGGAGCAAACTGCCAGCCTCTCCAGTTGTCAGTACTCAAGTCTGCTGAGGTACCATCGAAGTCTGTACGAGTTATCTCAAGAGAGGATTCAAAAATTATCTCTCCTAGATTCAAGGTGGTCAAACCACAAGCGGTATCACTCAAACCAGAGAGATGTGCGTCTTCAAAAGTTTCTTCATCACCAAGTGAAGGCTCAAAAGCATCAGCAGAAAGTTTCCACTCTCAGGGCAAAATTGTTCCAGCTGAATCAGCTAGAAACACCTTATCGAATGAAGAAAATAGCCAAGAAGAGCTTGTTAATAACAAGGCACATCAACAAACATCGTTATCATTTTTACAAGGGCTCAGTTCACGAGCAGAAACTGTACTTGCACATGTCCAGGCTTCTACACTACCACAGCAAACTAAATACACTAGCGATAAAATTAGGCAAGCTCAGCAACAGGCAACGATATCATTACAATGTCACGAGTCAGTGCACTCAATGGTATACCAGATCTCATCGTCAAATGATGTCAGCTATCGAAGTTGGGGGAAAGTACAAACTCAAGCTAATGGAATACAATCAGAAGAGAACGTTTCACCGATTCAAGGCTTTGTACCACAAACGCAAGAGTGTCTTGCACCAAGCACGACAGGAGTATCACAAGTCACGGATGGAAGTCTGATAATAGTGGACAATTGTGGTGCTTCTGGGCTAATGAACAATCAAGAAAATCATTCTACCATGGTAGCATCTGCTCCACCCAGTTATGGAACTGCTAGTCCAGTGCAAAGGAATCCAATTATAGGTGAAGACTTGAACAGGTCTGATGGCATTGATAGCTCTACTCAACCATCACCTCTTGCTTTGGATAAATACAGCATGGCAAGGGATTTGAGAGAAGCAACTGAGACTCTAGAAAAATCATTTTCTAGTTTGAAAGAACAGCAGCAGTGGCACCTTCAACAGCAGACTTTAGTTTTCACAGATCCTCTAGGTGATCAGTTTGGCGCAGTTGATGAAGTGGTGTGCAGACGATCATTATCAGGCATTAATGATAGTGATATTTTAGACCATGTGGCACCAAGCCATGCTCAAAGAGCTACACAGTTGCTTGACCATAGCTTAAAAGTTCTTGGTTTCAACCAAGCTACTCGTGAATGTGGTCTTGATGTTTTTGTTGCATCTCACTTTGATTTACCTTCTGATTTTTCTGAAGTTCTTGATTACTCCATGCAAGGAAAACCAGAGAAGCTCACAGAAGAAGAGACGCCAACTGATTTATCTGTAGATCACGAATATGATTTGAAATCTATGAGTGGAGGGAGTAAAATCATTGACGTTACTAACATATCACACAGAACACATGATAGAAAAGAATTCATGGTAGAAGTCAGCCAGCCAACAGACCTCAGCTTGTCAAACATGCACAAGGATAAGTGTGTTTTGACTGAAAATCTTCCTGTTGGGGCAGCTCATCATAGCACCGGTAGTTGGAGTCTTAAAAAGGAGTTAGTATCTAATTCAGCCACCAAAGAATCTCAGTCTAGTATCTGTCCAAACTTATCGCATGGATTATTTGTGCAGGAGCCTACCCAACACACTGTCCTGCAAGAGGAACAGGTTTCTGTTCAGGACAATGCCTATGATTACGATCATCTGCTTAGTAACAGTGAATCAATGCACAGAAAGTGTGCCAAAAGGAAAAAAGTGCAGTTTGAAAATAGTGAAAGCAATGAATCGAACAGATCAAAGGAGTTGCCTAATTTTGGTGTACAGGATGTTGTTTATGATTTGTCTTTACCCCCTGTGGTTAATGGCAGTGAAAAAACTGAACTTTGTGATGCTTCCTATGTTCCTGTGCTGGCTCCTGAAATGAAGGCCAATCCTCATCAGACCACAAAGAAAGCTGAAATTCTTTCATTTGGTGATTTCTCTATTAACCTGGATACCATCATCCCAGACTATGCCAAAAATTTTTCCATTTCCACATCAGCTGTTGATAATGATTTGCAGAGTGAAGTAGTTCAACCAAAGGCAAGTAGTTCTTCCAGAGCTGCAATAGATGAAACATTGCCTGCATCTGTAGCAACGTTGGCAACATCTACCATTGATTTAACTGTAGAATGTTCCTCTAAAACTGCTGCTTTGAACAACAGTAAGGTTATTTATGAATTTAAGGATGAGCATCAGAACTCCCTGAAGACTTTGAGTTCAGCTGGGGAAGTAAATAATTCATTAGATGTTGAAAACTCAAATGTTCATGCAAATACTACTGATGAGAATGTACTGCCTGCTAATGAAAAGTCACGTGAAATTGAGGGAAAAATTAAGAATATTAAAGAGAAATCTAAAACCAAGTGCCTGCGTTCACACAAGTTGAGGAGGAAAACAAGCTCTGCTCTGAAATCAAAAATTGAAGACAATGGACATAAGGCTCTTGAGGCAAAGCTTCTAGCCAAACAAGCTTACACGTGTGAAATTTGTAGTATTGAGTTTGTTCACAAGGTAAGGTATTTTACCCATTTTCCTTATACCTATGAGCTTAGACTGTGTAACTTTTTTGTTACATTTCTGTATATATAGTTGATGTACAACTATAGGATAGTAAAAAAGTGTATCTCAATTTTTCTGTTCTCTTTGTAGTTTTGCATCAGATACAGTTTGTTGAAGCATTCAGGCAAAATGTGTTTATTATTCATTCTGATAAATAAGATTATTTGTACAGATAAATACTTAGTGCTTTTCAGTGAACGCTGTGCTTTGGCCAAATAAGTATTAATGCTTTTTATGTATACTGCAATAACATTAATTCATTTGGTTTAGCTTGATGTTTGAAATTTATTTATGCTAATCTATATGGTTTTCTTATTTTTGGTTGTCAGGTGACATATGTCCGACATGTCCGTGGCCACTCGTGTAACAAGTGCAGCCTGTGTCCATCCAGCTTCAGTTCAAGAAAAGCTCTGAGGCACCACAGCCTCGTTAGCCACAACACGCATATTCAAGCCAAGACCTATGACTGCCCGCTCTGCTGGCGCTCCTTCTCCAAGCGTGTCCTCCTGCATGCTCACACTGCCAAGCAGCACGCAGCTCAGGGCATGGTTAGTTTGGTGTGAGACATTAAGTAGGAATTTGAATCATGTACAGGTGCACATTTAGTTACAATGTACCATTGCTTTTTTCACATCATGCAATGGATGCAGAGATTTATTCACGTGCAAGGTTTTGGGTGCCATTCACATTTTACCAAATACCTGGGCTGTGGGCTCGAGTGAATGATGTTAATGGCCTTTCTAAGTGTACTCCATGGAATAAAATTAATTCCTAATAAATTTTGTGATACTTTCACACAAGATAAAGTACATGTCAATGCATTGTTGGTGAGGATTTGATGGAAATGGAGTATTGGTTGAAACTGGTGAGCCCACTGCAGAGCAGTGGCTTTGTTCAGTCACATGCAGATTGAAGTGTGTTTATTGAGTTACATTTTGTTCAAATGTGAGTGTACGTTGTAAATTTTCAAGGATCCTCACAAATTGCTTTAGCAATATTTTTACATTTCAAAGGACTGTTATTAACCTATTTATCAAGTTGGTTGGTTTAAAGAACTTGAAGTTGTTAGTGCCCATAAAAGCTGTCTGAATGATTGGCTCGCATTATGCTAGGCTAGTTGTCCATGTATTGAGTGAACAATGTTTTCAAGTGCTCTGGCTAGTCAATACATAGGATATTTGTGTCATAATTTGAAGACTTGGCAAGTAAAGAAATTAACTAATCTCTCCTATCATGAGTAATGTACTATTCTCTTAACTTCATATTTTTTATACACATGAAAAATTCTACGGTACATTATTGTATATTGTACAAAAAGTTTATAGCCCCATATCATTATTGCTTGACGGTAAAATACTTATCTAAAGCTAGACAATTTATTCATGAAATATTTATAGTTTGATTTATGTAACAATCTACTGATATCAAATGACATCTCTGATTTCACCCCACCAACTGTTGCCAACACCATGTTACATGAATAGCTTGACTTGGTTTCCGAATTGTTCTCATTTACCTCCTATGTGTGGACCACCAATGGCTCTCTGCTTACGCCCATGGATGTGCAGCACGTGTGTCGCAAATGCGGTGCCGAGCTGCCCAGTGCTGCCACCCTGCAGCAGCACCTGCAGGAGCACAGCAGCAGTGAACTGCCCTGCAGCCTCTGCAGTGCCACCTTCAGCCGCAGGCAAACTCTTCTCGTTCACTTGAGGGTAAGCCAGCATATATAACATTGCTGCCTTTGATGAGGTAGAGTGCTGTGTTACAAAATCAGTCTGATGTTTACATGCTAAATCTTTTGTGTAAAATGGTGTTTTTGAAATGGCAATTTTTTCTGGACAGCAAAAACTTTTACTGAGAAAAAGTTCAAAGAGACAGTGTGTGGCAACTGAAATTTATTGACATGCAGACTCTTAACCATATTCCTGAATACATAGTAACGTGTTGAGTGATATCCAAGATTCAAAAATAGGAAAATAAATGACTGTTGCTCAATGCAAAAAACATAAAATTTTCCTGCCGATTTGACCTGCAGTTTAATATGGTAACGCAGATCAATGACTGTGAAGCATGTCAGGGTGATTTTTATTATAAGCAAGCACCATATCTAGATGCTGTGAAAGCTTATACCTTGTTTTGAGGTGATGTAGTCAGTAAGTTTTATTTGCTATGAGGGATATATTTTTGAATTAACCATACAGTCAAGAGTTTAACGAAGACCTGTTGTGTTGGTATCTGTGGTATTCGTCTCTATGGTATAGGTATTTGTCGGATAGGTCTCTGTCGTATAGGTCTCTGTCGTATAGGTCTCTGTCGTATAGGTCTCTGTCGTATAGGTCTCTTTAGTATAGGTACGTACAGACATGCTGTGTGGCCTCGTGTAGGAGTGTAATTTAGAAGCTTGGCACTTCTGCAGGGGCACGAGCGCAACGTGTGCAGGGAGTGCGGCGCGACGTGCAGCAGCAGCAGGCAGCTCATGGCTCACTGCCGGCTGGCGCATCCACTGTCGGGACCCCAGCCTTCACCCAACACTGATCTCCCTTATCAGGATGGTGACAAGAGTAGCGCTGGAGATGTCTCGTACGGAAATGAGAGCCCTGGTAGTTGTTCCATAAAGACTGGCTCAAGTGTTTTTCTTCCAGAGGTTTCTAAATTTTCTCTTCAAAGCAGTCTTGCGTTTCAATGTGAAATTCAACTTGAGAAGCGAATACGACGAGCTCAGAAGACAGAGAAAAATGTTCCTGCTGGCAAATGGGAGTGTGATCTTAGCAGTGCTGGTGATGCTAGCCAAGCTGAGAGTGATTCAAATTGTGTAGGGCGAGCTTCTCATAGCCACGTGTTGTCTTCTAGAGAAAGCCAGAATTATTCAACAGAGGACGCCCTGGAATGCGATGCAGCGTCCACGGCCGTGCGAGGCGGTGTCGGGCAGCTCAGACCCTCACGCAAGGTAGCCCCTACCAGACACAAGTTCCGCGCGCCATCCCATGTGTTCGGCCGCATCCACTGTTGTCCTCACTGCCCTCGTCGGTTCGGCCGCCCCTCGCTGCTTAAAGAACACATGGCAACTCATGCAGGTGAGCGGTTGTGTTTATGACTGGAATGAATGCACCATGCGGATGCATCACCTTTTCTTTGCTCAGCACTCGTGAGGTCAGGGAGATATTTGAGTGCTGGGAGTAAGGGGGTCAGATGATTTTGTTTGAGAGCTTTCTGTAAATGTGAGCCATTTGAACTAGTTCTGAGTCTAAAAGTATGGAATGAATTCAGTAATATTGGTATTTTTTTTCTCATTAATGGGATTCTATTGCGAGGTGTGGGAGGCGCGATTTTCTGCTCTCTGTCCTGCTTGTGAGTGAGATCCAAGGCATTCCATTATTTTTGCTGTTAATTTTTTATGTTACCAGAACTGTGTGTTAGGAAATTTCGAGAAGACATGCCTAATAAATGTGTGTGCTTCTACTTGCTTTTGATTAAAATAAAAATAACATCAAGAATTTCGTTAACCTTAAAGGTTCTATTTAATTTAATGTATCACTGTTTATTGAAGCCTCGAACATCTGTGTACAGTTCAGTTGTTACTCTTGTGAAATAGTTTTCAAATTTGCAAATAATTTCATGTGGCGTGCAGGTGGGAGCTCATTCAGATGTGAGCGATGCAACAAGAGCTTCGCGACGCGCAGTGGCCACCGCAAGCACCTCAGGTCTGCCCAGCATGTGTCTTCCAGGCCTCGTTGTGCCATGCCATCCAGCGAAGAGAAAGATTCTGGCTTGGGCACATCTCAAAGTTTTCATGTTGCTGTGCATAGTGAGAGCAATAACCCAATCCATGCCAAAACTGAAGCTTCATCCTCCCAGGAAGACAACAGGAACAGTTTGAGTCATAGCTATTTGGAAAAAGAAATCAGAAGAGCAGCGATTGGCTGTGGTAGCTTCACCCCACACCAAGCTGAAGTAGCTGAGGCTGGAAACATGAAAGGCGTTAGAGGCATCGGAGGTGAATCTGCAGCTTCTGATGTTGATCTAACTACCGACGGCAGCTGTAGCAGCAATAGTCTTGTGGCACAAGATTCAGGCGATAGCATTGACGAAGCTAATGAGAACGACATAGGTTTGGAAAATTCTGTGCAGAGCTGTGCGGGGGCCAGACTAGCTGCCAGTGTTGCTTGTGTTCCATCCCTGGTAGACAAGACCTCAGAGCCTTGCGTGCCTGCTCTGCAGCACACCATTGACGGTGATGAAGTGCCTAAAATGGCCTTTGGAGCTGATAATTCAACTGTGAACGGAAGTAATACATTGTACCAAACTATAGCAGGCAAGAAGTCTAATTTTGCTTGCAACATCTGTGACTATGTTACAAACAGCAAGTTTTGCATCAAAAGACATATCGATAGTCATTTTAATCGACGTCGTTTCGTTTGTGAGGCGTGTGGAAAGGCTTTTTTGTCTCTTCTGAACCTTCAGGACCATCATGCGTTTGTGCACTCCACTGAAAAGCGCTTCACTTGCTCACATTGTTCAAATTCTTTTAAAACTCGCTCTACGCTAGTACGGCACTTGCAAAAGCATTCATCCGAGAAGCCGTACCAATGCCATTGTGGTAACAAGTACAAGCGTTTATCTTACTTGAAAAGACACAAACTTAACGCTCATAATGAAGTCCCTAAAGTCAGAAATCTTATGAAAGTCAGCGCACTGATTCATCTCTCAAGCTCAGAGGATGCAAATTTAATTTGTGAAGAAGCAGAAGTAGGCCGTAGCAGCGATTTCGAACAAAAATCTGCCACACTTTCTACGCACCAGAAGATAGATGCTTGTGATGAGAATCCTCCATTGAATATAGCTTGCAGCGTAAACCTGACGCCAAAATCCATTGAAGGAACTGCAGAGATACTTGACCTGACTCATGTCACTATAAGAAAGAATTGCGTGGCTGGCCACATCGATGCAAACGGCGTACTTGGCCTGAAAGTGTCCGAGCCTTTAACTTCTTTGCCTTTAGTGAGAGACGCCTCGAAAAACGTCGTTTTATTGTTTAATCACATGCCATGCGTAAAAACGAGTGTACCATCTCAGAATAGCTCAAATTTCTTCATTAGTAAAAATAAAGTGAGTGCTTGTGAAGCTGATCCTGTCTCCTCTCGAATGATTTCGGTGGCCGGTGAGGACTTGGGTGCTAGTACGACCATAAGTAGTACGACCATAAGCGTACCAGCTGATGTCACTGCTGCGCTCGACACCCGTTCAACTGCATTCAACTCCCGTGCTACTGAAGAAAGTTCGTGTACAGTTTTTGCTGATACTGAATCAACTTTGTTCAACTCCCATAATATTGGTGCAGAAGACGAGAGTGCGACTGTCGCTGATGTAGATCCAGCTTGCCGCCACTCGTGACCCTCTCAAAGCATGTGGGTTGACGGCTCGTCAGAAGTTTCGCGGCTGAAATAGATCAAGTTTGAGAATTTTGGAACTCAATCGAAATGTGTTGGGCTAAATTCGTCTTGCGCTCCTGATTCACACTTTTTCAAACAAATATTCTCTTTAACTTTAGCTCCTGAATATTTACTATAACTTTCGCCGTGAAGGTGTACTCTTCATTTATGTTGGTGAAAATACTGCAAGTATCGTTTTACTGTTCGGCATGCAAATTATTCGTCTAATTTCCTTAATGTGAACAGGTATTGCTGTTGAGAAAGACTACCTGAGTTAATTTACCACCCATAATTTGATTAATATTTGTTGGAGTGCTTCATAAACTTTTTTAACTATAACTTGAGACAGTAATGGTTTACAGAAGGGACTCAAGTCTCAATTTGTAACTGAAATGTGGCTGTGATGTACATAGGTAACTTTCAAGTCTTAATAGGTTACTTATCTTCTATTATCAATATTATTAATGACAATACTCTATAATGCCTTCTTTAATTTTCTATGTTTTCAGTGAATGCCATTCTTTTGATATTTTCTGCATTGTATAGTATGTGCAGATTAGAACTGTGAACTAAAACGGAATATTAGTAGTCTAGAACTTTGTGATGTTAGACTTTAATCCATTTCCTAACATGGTTACTTTGCCTTTCTTTGAAGTTGTGTATTGTTAAAAACAGGATTTAGATGACTCTTGTCTTCTGGGAATGATGCACATGGCAGGATTTGCGTCTCACGAGCCCACTTTCCATGCGGTGCGTGTTTAGTGAAAGGTTCATCATTAAGGTTGCACCTAATATTCTGGGCTCATATGAAAATCTTTCAAGATTGAGAAATAAATTTTGTGAGCCACGAATGCTGTCGTGATAGAAATTTTTGTACCGATGCGTCTTCTCCCTCCCTCATCGCGAGGGGGCTGAAGACGAGTCTGTTCATTCACCAGTTTCTGTAACGCTCGCTCAGTCGAACGTGTTTGACAATTTTAGGTACGAATTTAATTTGGTGATCAAGGCTTAGATTTGGCATCTCTGCCGCGTTAATTTGGCTCGGGACATGGTTGCTTTTCTTGAGTGCGCACGAAACTCAGAGAGAGGGATTACACTACCTCTGCGTCTGTTGTATTTTTCTATTATTTTGGTCTTCTACGCATGTCTTTATCATCTAACGCTTCTCCTGTTCAATTTGTCTTGGTCTCAATTTATACTTTTCTGACTTGGTACATATTATGGTGTGCAGTTACATCATTGCATTGTCGTGTTTCGTTCATTTCACGTCTTCAGAATTTCATTCCAGAATATTGAATTGCGCGCACGTACTCTCCTATTCATTTAATGAAGAAAGGGGCACACTTAGATGCGTGTGCTTGTGCTTATGGTGCGAGTTCAAGGTGTTTGTCCTCTTACACTTCAATGCTTTTTGGTAACTCCGCTGATCCATAAGTGAATATGAGGAGACGCACGTGACAAGCTAATTTTGTGTTGAGAGTCACGCTCTTGTTATTTTCAGTCTTCATTCGTCTTTTTAGTTGTTAATAGAATGCCTCGAACTGGATAACAAATGTTTGTAATACTTATTTTTTTTTATATCTATTTACTCTCACTGTGTTGTCAATGAAATGCTTGTCTCACACGTATATGATAGTACGGCGTGTGTTAAGTGCAGCCGACGCCTTGCTGAATGTCGTTGTCTGTGTAGTTTATTTCCCAAATTTTTGTCTGTCATGTGCGCACTTATAATATACTGTACATCCAAAGCTCTTCAGTGATGCTGGAAATGCGGGCTGAAGAGAAAAACGTTGGCTAATGCGTGAATTGGTGCTGATGCTAGAGTTCTTGCCGATGTTTGAATCATAACCTCAGGAATAATTTGCCCCAAAAGCCACGCAGTATGATGTCTGAGTCTGATACCTGCATTAATTTTACACATGAAATTCAATGATGCCAACTTGAGAGTACGATTAGATCGTACATAAACGCCATTAAGTTTAGTACACATTTGAGAGGCAAGAAATTCAACGGCTCTTGGACTTGGAGTGCATTGAGTTATCGCGGTACTCATCGGGAGACTTGCAGCACACTGGGCTGCGTGACGCGTGCTCATGGTGGTAACTCAGGAGACTCGAGTTCTCAGCGGTGTCTCCATGGACCAGTTGTTAACGGTTCCATTTTTCGAGTTGGGTCCTTTCGAGTTTCTTCTATACATTAGGCGGAGTAGCTTATGTGTCGAGTCAGTGACATGTTCCTTCTCTGGGGGATACTACTATTATATCTTTGAGCGTTGGCGCTCCCAGGGGGAAGATGTGGAGTTACCAGCTGAAGATTTGATTGGCTTTCCGTTTGTTGAAATAGAACAGGTTTTTGGTTTTGTTGCAGATCATCTTTTTTTCTGTTCACTGCTGTCTGCTTTTCAGCATCCATTATTTTTTTCATATTTTATTTTGTATCATAAACTTCTTTAAATCTTGCTGTCTCCATGCGCAGGGTTTGAGGACTGTCATTTTGTACGTAATTTCCCGTTCTTTTGATTCTGTAATTAATGGTGCTTCCCTTCCTTCAGGGGAATTCAACTACTGTATCTTTGGGAATTGGCATTCTCCGGGGAAAATGTGAGTCCCTCTTCTCTTCCTCCCTAATGCAGACGTTTTTAATGCCCGCTCATGAGGGCCGGGAGCGACCGTGCCTCTCACCTCAGTCGATAAGTGGAACCACTAGTTTGCATCTTGCACATCGATGCGAGTAAATTAAGGTGCCTGAGGTATTCACTGAGCATATCGCACTACTGATTACTTAATAGAATCTGTCGCGCCTGTATGCATATTCGTGTTATTAATTCCAGCATCTTACACCCTCATTAAATTATCTTTGTTTATTGATACTCTGATATGCATTCTTATACACGCAAACTTACTGCTCAACCTGAGCTTACAGTGCATTTACCACTTCGCGTTTTGACCGAGCGCTCATTTTTATAATTATAATGACGGCATTTTACAATATAATTTAATTTTAAAAATCCACACACAATAGAATAATGTTTCTAATATTCTTCATTCATGCTTTTTATCGATACTCGTATGCCAAGAAATTGCCCCAGCGAGCCTCCGAACTGCATTATCCCTTAAAAAAAAACGTTTCACTTTCACCACGTAGATCCGACCTAAGATCATCTCCTTCATCCTCGCATCAATACCAACAAGAGCATTTAATGGGGAGAAAATCTCTTCTGCGGCCCATTACGATGGAGAAATTTCTATGACGGTTATTGTATTCTCGAATGGAGATTAGAGTAGTAAATTGTTGAAATAAACCTGTTTAATTTCTGTATTCAAGCGTGTGCGGAAACGCAATGTTCCCTTTAATTAAGCAGATGACTAAGCTCGTCTCATTTGACCGTTCGCTTTTGTAGTAACTTCGATAGTCCTCTTCATATTAGTACATTTTGTACCTATTGCTATTGAATACAAGGTAGTTGCTTGTACAAGTACAGCGTCCTTGCTGATGTCTCTGAAAACTTGTCTTTTTAATAAAAAATGATCAGATTTATATTTTTAGTTTTGTATGCTTGTGAGGCTTCTGCCATCTGTTACACATAAGTGATATAATTGTGTGTTTAATTCGAGCTACTCATTTTATTCTTTTAAAATGAGCATCAATTTGGCCTTTATTGCATGTCATCTTATCCTCCAAGATTGTCTTTCGACACTCGCTAATTTTACTTGTTGCCTTACACTAATAATTTATTTCTAGTGTCGCGATTCCTGCGTGAGAAACTCGTGTTAAATTAATATTTCACCTTGAAGTGTTTGCATTATTGTCCTTGCCTTAACATTTTGAAATCCATTTCTTTTGTTAACATTGAATTTTTATTTGAATGACCATCATTTCTACTGATGATCATCGGATTTTTTTTTCTACGATGTGAGTTGGTTGGGTTTGTCCATCGTATTTCATGGTGACTGGCGCCTCCTGCAGAAGTAGTGCTTGTACCCATGTACGGTTACTGACTAAGGATCTTTATTTTAAAACGTTTTGATAACCAAAATCGATTTTGTATCAACTTTATTTGGAATAAACCGTTTTTCTTTTTAAAATGTTTTGGTCCTAAATGGCAAGGTCTTATCTTATATCTGTCGTGTTCGAATATACGTTTACATAAAAATTGTTGAACGCACTTGCGATACTTGAACGATAAAATATAGAAATTTTTGAATGAGAGTAAAAGATTTTAAATTGCCCCTTTAGTTGGATAAAATTGAACCCATGTTTTCAATTAAATTTGAAGGCTCGAACTGGTCTAAACACGGTCTATTAAGAATGAGTTGAAAGATATTAAGTTCATAAGAACATATCCAGAGACGGAGCTATTAGAGTTAACTCAAAAAGAATGTTTTTCTAAAATGTTTTGTCATTTTACAATCGGGAAAATTTGAGGTCGTGAGCTGAGAATTAGGTGGGCCTTCTTTTTTGTTGATATGTTTTTGTTTGTTTGTTTTGCTGAGAACCAACTTTTTTTAGTTCACTGCTGCCCTGTTTTTCAGCCCATCTGACTTTCTTCTTCAACTTTTATCTTGTTTCGTAACCTTCCTTCGCACCTTACTGTTTCTATGCTTACGAGATCCTGTACGGGAACACACCTTGTGCGTAGATTTCACGTTCCCTAAACGCCAGACCAAATGATGCATTCATCCTTTCTCTCATTGAACATATAATATATGTTGAGGTAAGGAAGGTTACAACTAAGTTATAATAAACAATCATTTGTCATTTTTCGACGATCGTTGATCCAGAGTTTTTCTACAGCCGTGGATTACAGGAGCTTCAAATGCCAGTTTGCGCTACTCCATGTCAGCGCGAATTTTTTTTCAAAAACTTGTGAAAAAAATACATTCACAAGGATCAAAAATTGTTCATTTTAACTGTTTTTCGCCATTTATCCAGTGAAATTCGTGCCGATGTTGAGAATTTTGTCAACGATATAGAGCAAGACATTCAAATGCGGGTATCGCTAAAAAATTTCTGATGAATTCCGCGTATTTTTTATATTAACTGTTTCGGAGCTGAGTACAGAAGGTCAATTTACAGTTATTTTCAATGAATGCAAATACTTGAATTTATCGTAACTGTCGTAGTTCAGAGTTTCCCAGAATTTCTTACCACGTAGAAAATTAGCAACATCTGTTGCCAGGTGGTCGCGTTTAATTACAGAATCGCTTTTTGATGCTTTCTGAAAAAGGTTAATTGTTTTGAAACCAAAAATTGAAAAGGATATAACGGTGGCAGCCCTCTGAATAAAATGTTTTTGAAACTTAAAAGTTAGGAGAGAACTCGAAGGTAACAGTATGTTTTTATTTGACAAAGATGCTGTTTCGAGCAAATGATAAATGCATGATTTTTTCAAACGGTCATTTCTGGATATACGTTTAAAAAACTAGATGGTGGTAAAAGAACTTTAAATTTAATCCATTAAGAAAATTCTTTGCGGACATTCTAGCCTGGAACTCTTTCAGCTTTAGCGCCAATCCCTCTAACTCTTCGAGGTGAATGACCGTTTTAATTGTTTCACTTGCCAAGATAAACTTTAAAACATTATTCCCTTGCTAACTTTATTGTATGACAAAATATATAACAAAAGAGAATTTTTCTCAATACACTTGGTAGGTTCTCGGTGTTAAAAATCTTAAAACATGTTTTTGAAACAAATGAATCTCATTTTCATAGGTTTAAGAAACAATATAAACATTTCCTAATTAAACAGTTTAATTTTATGTAAATGTTCATCGACATTTTTAAAAACATCGCTCATTATAAGTTGAGGCTCTGAGGAAATGATGGGTTTTAATAAATGAATACATGCATCTACGTTATGAAACAACTAAGGTTAAATATTCACATATGTTTGCGTGTAACGTTTTTTTAGGTTTGTCCAATGATATTTTGTAAATTATTCTTCGCCTGGACATTACTTTTTAGCGATAAAGCGTTGCGCGAGATTTGGCGTGAACAACTACATATTTGGCAAGAAAACTTGTTGTTGTGGGCAGAGTTTCTATTGTTCACTTGAGCAACAGGTGTTATTTTTTTGAGTGGTAGCGAATTCTGAGAAACGAAAAGCTGTGACAGTTGTGATAAATTGAGGTATTTACATTCACTTAGAGTAACTGTGTGAATTGAGTGTCTTGTATTTAACTGTGAAACGTTATTTTAATTACGGAGGTGCAAATACAAAGTTCGCCCGGTATAGGTGTCGTCTGAAAATTTTGGTTTTCCACGCACTAAAATATATTTATTCCGGTCTGCCACTTTATTCGTAAGGCAAGTTTTGAATATAAATGAAATAGTAGGTTATCCTTCTAAAGTTGGGATGTAATACTAAAATGAGCTGGAAAATGAGCTCATATGTAAACTGAGGAATATATGATTGTCGTTACTTCATGATATAACAGTACATTCTCCGAATGTTATTTCATTTATCTCTTGGAAACTAATGCTTAACGAATATAATAAATATAAATAACGACCTGTGTAAAGTACTGAAGATTTTAATTCAATATTGTATTGCAGTTAGTGTGTTTTTAAAAATAAATTTGACTAACATTACATCATATATGTCTGTTTTAAATTCAGATGTTATAGCCCTGATTAATGAAAGTAAAAATTATATTCAGCCATAGTAAAATCATTTGAATAATAGATGGCTTGAAAAAAGGGATTAAATCATCTTAGGCAGTCAGGCTGGTCTGTAATTCTGCTACCATAGCTGCTCTGCACAGTTTTTTATTGCTTATTTATTTCTCTTCCATGTATATGAATGTGAAAAAAGTAGCTTACCAGGAGAATTTTACTTCTGAACTGTTTGTTTTCACCTACTGTTGATGCAATTCCCCTTCTTATTGAGAATACTGAAAAGTTCTGTCTTGTTTTTTTCAACCAAACTGTAATCATATGAATAAGTCCAAACAGTTATTTTCAAGGTCAGATCAGATGTCAGGTGTTTAGTTAAACTTTACATTGAATTAAATCTCTTTCAGATAATATTTAAACATGTCTATTGCTCATGGAAGAGAAGAAGTTTTAAAGTGAATCATGTGCAGCATTGCATATTTGAATTCCTTTGTATAAGCCATGCAATCCAACAATAGCAGTAAAAAAATCTCAATTGCTTAAGTCCTTTTATTTGAGTCACAAATTTTGTATCATCAACTTGTGGTTTGGAAACCAGTTTTGGAAAACATAGAGCTTCTATTCAGATTTTGAGAAGCAAATTGTTTATAATAAACTATTGACTGTATACCATTCAATAGATTATTTTTGTTAATGGTTTATATAGTTCTATTTTAGTTTTTCAGTGCTGGTATCTTGAAGCCAATGATAGTGTGACATCACAATTCTATTTCAATTCTATTTTACTCTCTTAATTGCATGAAATGTTAGAGAAAATAATTTTATTAACATTTTATAATAGAAATAGCCTTTAAATAATATATGCTATAGATCTGGATAATTAATGTCATTGCAATAATTTAAAATTCATGGATCAATTCAACTTTTTGTTATTGTATTAGACATCTTATATGAATATTTACATTTTTTAATGGGATGGTATTATATTTCTTGATGATTCTCATACAATTTTGATCCCATCCATCCATAAATAGCAATTTTTTGAATGTTTTTGATGTCTAATTATTCCACATCTTTTTTTATCTGGCTAGATATTTACGTAACTCAGAGACTGTAATTTTATTTTTATTTTATTTATGCTAAGCAGTATGCATGATTTATTGCTGAATCAAGTGTTGAAAACAAAAAAAAAATGATCTTAATGAAATAATGATCCCAATGAACTTCTATGTAAAAAGTCCTAGAATTTTTTCTCAATTGCATAGTGAATATACTCAACTGTAATACTTTTGAATGGTCTAATTTCATCTGAAGATTTGATACTTAATTTGAGAAATCAAAATTAAAACATCAAATGAAAAAAAATTGGTTCCAGTTATTAAAAATTTTGTATCACTTTCTCTGACCATCTAAAACAGGCTTTTTGATAACTTTAGGACTAGTAAAAATTTCTTATTATTCTCTCCAAGTGTTATTTTGCAGCCAACAAAATGTTTAGTTGAATGTGTAGTGTAATGAAGCAGAGGAACTGCCTAATATACAGCTGCTCACCATCAAACAGAAATAAATCTTGCTGATAGGTAGAATAAAACTTGCCCTAGAGAATTTTTGGGAGAAGTTTGACAATTCAAAGACATGGTCGGTGCTGACCCATATCAAGATTTCTGTAATTGTTGTACAAATGCAACCTAGATTTTGATTGATTTCAATTCCAAATAAGAAGAGCATTGAGCGCCAACAATTTTTTGAAATCTAAATTTTGAAATCAATGCTATATGAAGTTTAACCTATGTCTTTCTCACATGTATAAATAGGCTTGGGAAATGATGCAGTAAGTATGATTTCCTATTTTAAATTCAATTCAAATAGAGACCTCATTCCTAAAAACGAAACAAGGGTATTCGAATTGCTTACGTAGAACTTGAAATTGATAGCTATGATGAAGCTGTGCTGCTTCAACCAATTAATGGTTTTCATTTTCAAGTTTGATGATTTTCCTGTAAGTTACATATGGTGCTGAGTCTCAATACTTGGTGATTCAATTGCAGATAAAAAAATCATAATATAAATAATTTTTGCATACATTTTCAAGTTTATTCCAAGGAAAATTGTAAAACTCAGTAAGCAACTCTGTATGTGGCCTAATGTTACTAGACGTTGTGTCTTGGTAAATACTTCTATATATACATGCATGTAATTCTGATATAATCATTTCTATGATTCAAATTGGGCTTGAAATTTAGGAGGTCTTATGCTTATTAGAGTGCCTTGAAAACCATCAATATTCAACTTCAACTCTGGTAAATGGTCCCTAACTTCAAATATTCTTGACGGTATCTAAAGAAAATGCAACTTGTTTTACAGTGGCTGTAAGTGTGAAGTATACTCATTGCATTCATGTCTGTATAATGCCTTAATCTTGCTGTATTACTGTCATTACTGGTTGGTGTGCAGGCATGACATAGCTATGCATGACATAGCAGGCATGACTATGGTTAGCATGACATAGAAAAATGAAGTATCTAGTTTGCACAAAATAGATTAAGCATTCTTGTCAGTCTGTCCATTATTTTAAATATTTTAAAATGCTTTAGACTCATTTCTTTTTTTTTGGAGTGAAAGAATAATCAGCTATCTTGTGATGAAATGGACATCTTGAATAATATGAAGCTAATGGTGTGGGTTATATACTGTATGTTCCAAAAAAAACCTGAACCAAGTATTTATTTTCCCGTGTCAGTAATACCATCATAATTTTGCTTGAAATGAAATGCTAATGGAAGTATGACGGTATTACTGATACGGGAAAATAAGTACTTGGTTTGAGTTTTTGTGAGGCATACTGTAGTACTTTTCTATTATTCAATTAAATACTACATCTTCTCATGGTGAAAAATTTATTTAAAGCATTGTCTTTTACAATGGAAATTATGCTAAACAGTTTTAATTAACTCTGCAAATTTTTGATGTTCAACAGGTGTTATGAGTGGGAGCATGGGCAGCAGTGCTTCACCTGGGAGTGGTCTGTTGTCTGTTCACTCAACTCATGCGAGTTCTACCGTCAATGCTGCCGATGCCGCGTTTTTGCAAGATAGTGGACTGGGCGGCAGCTTTGTGAGTAGCACAAGCAGCAGCAGCCGTGGCAGCTATGGCGGCAGCAGCCTCAGCGACCGAGCTAGCGTCAGTAGCAGTTCTCAGAGTGGGGGCAGTGGAGGAATGGGAGGCCTTGGCATACCACCTCTACCCTCCAATCCTCCTCCAGTAGGGTACCATCCAAGCTTTTATTACAGTGAAGGAAGTAGTTACAGAGGGTCTGCTGGTCCAGGATCTGCCAGCTATGCTCCGCCTGCTGTAAATAAACTTTCCTTTGTTACCGCCAATAATAACTGCGAGTCCACTGTGCCCACTCTAGGTATTCCCATCCATAGTTCTCCTCAACAACCACACTTGAACAACTCTTTGAATTCTAGAATGTACGAGTCTGGTATCCCAATGACCAACAACATGTGCAGCAGGGACGTTTGTCCTGACCTTCTGCTCAGGAGCCCAAGTGTTGATCCCATGAGAAGAGATTTCCCTCACAGTCGCAGCGGAAGCATCGATACAACGCGCAACGACTTCCCGCATCACCGTAGTGGCAGCATCGATACCACGCGCAACGACTTCCCGCATCACCGTAGTGGCAGCATCGATACCACGCGAAATGAGTTCCCACCGCACAGAAGTGGTAGCATTGATACTTCACGAGGCGATTTCCCTCACCACAGAAGCACGAGCATCGACACATCCAGAAACGACTTGCCGCACCACAGAAGTGGGAGTATCGACACGTCGAGAAGCGACTTCCCGCACAGCAGAAGTGGCAGCATTGACACCACTCGCAGCAATTTGCCCCATTTCAGGAGTGGAAGTGGCATCGATGCCAATAGCAGAGGAGAATATCCTCACCCGCGTAGCGGCAGCATCGACAGCACCTACCGCAGCAATTTTCATCAGAGGACCGGCAGCACTGATACCACGGGACGTCCTGTTGACTTCCGCAGAAGCGGCAGCATTGACGCTCCGGCTGGTAGAAATGACTACCTTTCTCGCCGCGCAGGTAACTTTAAAAAATGTAAATAATGGGTGAAGTTTTGCTCAGTGTTGCTTTGTTGCTTTGTCGTATTTATTTGCGGCTTCTGTGTTGCTCATTTTATGGGACGTGTTGAAATGAGTGTGTTCATGATATGACTTTGTTTCATTCAGTGAAATGATTCGAAAATGTGATGGAATTCATGCGAGATGAGCGGCATCGAATGCAATATATTTTTCAGTTGTTCATTGAATCTGTATTGAAAATTAATGGCCTGTTCGTTTTAGGGAAATGGAATAATTGTCTAGAGGTATTTAGTTTTAAATGAAAAGAATCCTGTTTGACCGAGTTGAGTTTTTCGAACAAAGTTGGGTGTCTGTGATCGGAATGGAGGAAAAACGCGCGTATACCTGTGAAAATATAACGCTAATTAAAAGAGAATGCCTGATTCATCATCAGACCTGTTCCACATTGGTGACGTGAAAGAGGGAAATGTTTACCACGTTTCGTAAAGAGTGAACAAACAAGAACCGGCAGCTATTGCTGTTAGACTGTAGGCGAGTGGTGACTTGTTGAATTTTTTTTACCCTGGTTATTAATAACTTTCCATAACAGAGAGTAAAATGTTTTACAACTTTTCTCATAGAAAATATAATTCAGTATGTACTTTACAATGAAGTTTTGCTAGCTTTTTGATTGTGCTGTAGCGATGGAAGACATCACTACTAAATTTTTTGTGGGGTATAATTCTGAAATAACTTACGGGCTTGCTTACTTGTGTTCAATGTTGCTTCATTTTCTGTCTACTTACTCGCGTTTTACGTCACACTAAAGTTTAGTTTTTACTCGTTTGTGTTAATCATTTATTTAGTATTATAGTATAGTTTGTACTCTATCGTGTCGAATACTTATTTAATACGTTAACATAGCAGATAGAAAATATTTGGAATGGTTGGGAACTGTTCCGTGGCAGGCGCTGGAGCTGCCGCCACCGCAGGCAGCGTGGATGAAGATCTCCCGCAGGTGGCAGGTGGTACCGCTTCTGCCGAAGGCGGCGGTGGGGACGAGATCTTGAGGGAATCCTTCATGATAAAGCGCTCGCAGAACAGGAGCAGATTTGGGCCCACGAACTGGCGCGAGAGGTGGTTCTTGCTCACGCCTTCCAACATCATTTATTTTGACGGCGACAGACAGGTGAGCAGGGGTCTTACCGTGCTTCGGGTGAGAGGGAAAAGCTTAGGTACTGATGAGGTGAAGGATGTAAATCTCATACACTGAGAGACCGTGAAATGGCCAACTCGCAGTAACAAAAATTTCAATGTTGAGACAACTCTGAGCTTTTGTAATTATAATTTTGATGTTCATATAAAAAAACTTGTGTGGTAAGTATGAGATGCCTGATACTTATTAAATGAAGTAACTTTCGATGCGATATAGTCTGAGTAACTGAAGCGCTAGCAAACTTATGTTACTACTACTACTTCTACTACTTAGTTCAATTCCGTGGTTGAGCAGAAGATGAACTTATTCTTCCACCGACGTGTGCACGAGACTAATAAGGACTTTCTTTTGAGGAAAATCATTTTTCTTTAATCGAATGTTCAATAGGAATTTAAAAACGAGGAAAACTGCTCG
>JACJUY010010685.1:2740-14761 GCA_014220935.1 Platorchestia sp. MABIK
CACTCGTCGGAATGCTCTCGAACATCAGAAAATAGGGGCTTTGACAAAATTGAGCCTGTTCTCAAATTCCACGAAGAAACAATGTGCAACAAAATTAACGACCCTAAATGTTCTTTCATCGCAATAAGAACAAACTTGACGAAAAATCCAAGTTATTAGTGATTCAGTCTTTAGTTTTATCGCGTCTGGACTACTGCAGTCTGGTGTGAGGAGATTTACCTCAATATTATCAAAAAGAGTAGCAAAAATGTACTAACTTCGCAGCCAAATTGGTATGCGAAGAAATTTTCAAGAAACAAGATCATGCCACCCCCCCTTTAAGAAAACTCAACTGGACCCCAATACGAGAGAGATCCATGACCCAAAAAGCTAGACGAGTGTTCTCATCTCTGTACCTTCCGTTCATCTAACGTGGGACGAAAAGCTCTCTCAGATTCTGGAGCTCTTTTGTGGAACAAGCTTCCCCAGCATATCAAAAACTCTAAACCTGTTAAAGAATTTAGAGTAATTGTGTCACGTCATTTTGCATCTCTGTCATAGCGCCTGCGGAGCTTCGGTGTAAATTTCCCACTTACATGAAATTCGTGTAAGAAAATAAGGAATTGTTTATTTTTTAAGTTCGCAAAGTCAGTCTAACATTGATCCTAATTATTTCTGTCGACCAAAATGAGCAACATAACCGTCAGCTCAATGCAGCGGAATGAAGGTTGTTTTTTCTTAATTATTAGTAGTATTCTCTCATACACTCTCATTTATATTTTTTAATTTTCTACTTTCTGTATTTACATATATTTAACATCCGTATGATAAATAAACTCCAAAATACATTTCTATGTGTACATCAGAATACAGGTTTATAGATGTAAGGGTTGTGCTGTGTTTTTAATAAATTAATTTTGGCTAACGTCTCACTATTTCGAAATCATTCATGAAGATGTTTTAATCGATTTTTGGCTGGGCTGTGGAGAGGGGGAGGGGGGGAATTTAAAATTTAGTATTTTTTTCCTTCATTTTTCTGTGCGTTCAGCGCACACTAGCACTGAACTTTCAAATCAGAACTAACTCTTAATTTCAGAAATTGAAATTATTACTCTGAACCACTGTTTAATCTACCTCTACGCGCCAAATTTTGTAAATATTCGCCACTCAGAAGTGATGTCCGGCCACAATAGTATTCCATTTTATCCTATGTACACATGTCCGTATAATGTTGCTGAAGAAAATACCGATTGAATGCGACACCCGAGATTTTTTTTGTTGTTCCATGACTGTCACCTTAGCTTTCTTAAACATTTCTATTTGGAAATTAAAAACCAGTTTATTTTTACGTTTCTCGAAGTCATTTTTCAGTTATTTTTTTAAAATAACTTCTCACGATTACAGTGAGCTCGACTGTCATTTTCGATGTTGTAGGAGATAAGTTGTTTTTTATCTTTTCATCATGAATATTTTTTCCCTTATGCTCATTTTCAATGGGTATACATATTAACATGTGTGCGTGTGCATACATGTGTACGCACACATATGCACGGATTTATCAGTGCAAACGTATGTAGGTATATGTAAATCTACATAAATATATAAAGATGCTTCTATCTCTATTTTTTTACTTGGAAACAATCCGGTTAATTAATTTTATTGCTCATGCAAAATGATTCAAAAATAGATCTATCTCTACCCCAGAGAGCGTTTCAGTGAATAGAAAAATGAAAAATACAATTAAACAGAAGAAATAAAACGCAATTTGTGCATGTGAATCGTGGAAAAAATATCTTTCTATCCGTATTTTGAACAAGCTTTGAATTTTCATATTTACATTTACGCGTTTCTGCCAAAATTTTGTAGAAATTAGCTACTCATAAGTGATGTCTGGCTTACACTGCATCTCCATTTTATCCCATGTACCCATGTCCGCATGGTGTTGGAGAGAATAACGAGAGGATATGAAATGTGTTAGTTTTGTTGTTGTTCCTCGACTGTAACTTGAGTTTTTTTTAAATTTCTGTCAGGAAATTAAAAATCATTTAATTTATACGTTTTTCGAAGTCTTTTTCCTTTTACTTATTTTTTCTTCAGGTTATCTCTCACGATTACACTGAGCTTGACTGTCATTTTTTCATTATTGTTTTTCTTATATTCATTTTCAGTACGTTTGACATATGAATATGTGTGTGTAAGTGGGTGCGGGTATGTGTGTGTGCACGCATACATGTTTGTCTATGTGTGTGTGTGCCCATATACGTGTTCATATATATATACACATGTATGCATATATATGTTTCTTATTTTTATTTTTTAAGTAAAGCAAAACCTCAAGACACATTACGTTTTACCTAAAGCTCTGCGACCAGTTAACACTAAACCTTATTTCCGAAATAATAACATTTATTGCACCTGCTTAATGACTCAAAAATAGACCGATCACTATCTCAGAGGGTGCATCTGTGAATAGGAAAAATGAAAAATACAGACAAATGAAATAAAACGCTAGTGAAAAATTTATTCCTCTGTACTAATGTTGCACAAGCCATGAAATTATTTTGCGTGTAAGTTTGTTTACGCGTTTCCAGATGTGCGTGTTGTGTTGCGTGATGTTCTTTATAAATTACTTTGTGACTACCTTTTTCTCAACACTTGATAGTCATTTACGGGTTCGAGTCTCGGCGCTGGTGGCGATTTTCTCTGTTGGGTATAGGAGAAAAATTCTAAGCACAATACCCCACTCTACCCAGGTGTCTGAAATGGGTACCGGTCTTTGACCGGGGGAAAGCGTCATGGCGTCCTGGTGTTAGTTATAAGGCCTTTGAAAAACCAATGTAAAAGGTGATATGTATCATGCTTCAATTGGAAATAAAGCATCCGTAGATGCCGATGTTTGAATTTGAATTTACAACGGTGTTTCCCTCTGTTTCGGTAAAGCGTTTTTTATCTTTTTCTTACTTCGATTCAACGAATAATTTAGGAAGTCCTCTTAATAATACTCTTGGTGAGTATATTTGTTTTGTGTCCGCTTCTTCCGTCTCTCTGTGACGCTCATGAAGATGCTTAATGACCGTATCTGGGATACGAGTTCCACCAGTACGCAAGTACAAAAACATTTTGTTCGCGGGTACTATTTGGATGGATAAATTTGTTCGTCATTCACAACTGGAAGAAAATTATAAGGAAAATATGAAATCTCATCATTTTTAACGGGCGTGTACACTAATATATATATATATACCGTATGGACAATAAAAAAGTAAACGCAACTTTGAATGTTAATAACTTGGGATTAAGACATTTCAGTGTCATTTCTTGCATAACACATAGATTTATGAATTCTGACTACAAAGCCTTAGGTCTGGGTATGTATAAGGCCCAAGTCATCTGGGAATTTACCTTTAAATTTTCAAGTGACTGAACTCAACATTATGCAGCTAACAAAGGAGCAACTCATTTTCATCAACACGTCAACGCGGGAACAACGAGTTTAAAAAAAGTTCGGAGTAAATTCAAACAGAAATTTCCTGAAAGAAGCTCTACAACCAAGAAAACCCTCTTGAGAACTGTTATAAATAAATTTTTACAACATTTTTACACGTATTATTTATCTTATTACTAATAAAACCAATTTTGATGTGACTTGACATTTTTAGGGGAAAAATGTACTCCACCAGATCTAAAAAAATTAAATTATCTTCCATCACTGACATTTATAGTTTACTCTTTTACTAGCAGGACCCGTGGAAATTCCACGAACAATGTCATCAATAAGCTAGTGGACCCGTGAAAAAATTCGGTCAACATTACATAACAAAGTTTTAAATAACATATTCTAACCTAACCTATTTTAACCTAACATATTCTAACCTATCTTATCCTTGAACTATGCTAACTAAACGCATCCTAACCTAACATATAATAACCATCTTAACCTAATCTATCCTAGCCTAACTTTAACCAATGTCATCGTTAGGCTATGTGGACCCGTGAAAAAATTCGGTTAGCCTAACCCATCCTAACATAACATATACAAACCTATCCTATCTTAACCGAAGCTATCCTGATAATGTCAAACATTAAAAAACCATAAACAAATTTTAACATAATATATTCTAACCTAACCTATTCTAACCTATCTCAACCTAACATATTCTAACCTATCTTGTCCTAACCTATGCTAACCAAATCTATCCTAACCTAACATATCTTAACCTATCCTAACCTAACTTAATCTATCCTGTCCTAACCTAACTTTAACCAGTATCATCGTTAGGCTAGGTGGACCTGTGAAAATATTCGGTCAACATTACCTAACAAATTCTAATTTAACATATTCTAATATAACATATTCTAACCTAACCCATCCTAGCATAACATATACTAACGTATTCTATCCTAATAAATTCAAAAAATTCCAAAAATTTTAAAAAATTGAACAATTTTCATCTCCCCCTCCTCCTCTCCCTCTCCCTTCCTTCTCACCTCACTCTCTCTCCCTAGCTGTCTGTCTTTCTTTCTCCCTCTAATGTAACGCGACCCAACCCGAGCCAGCCCGTATCATAGATACCTCAATGATGTTGAAGAGTGTGACGAGCGGGATCAATACATAGATACAAAAATTAACAAAAAATGTAAAAATAAATAAAAATAAAAATAAAGAATCTGAATAAATGAAAAAACGACAAAATTAAAATCCAAAAATTAAAGTTAAATAGTGCAATATAAAATTATAATAAAAATAAAAAAAATTGAATGAATGAAAAATAATAAAATAATAAACACAAAATTAAAGAGAAACTAAAACTATAAAAAATGAAACGATACATTTACAAAAAAATAAACCAAAAATGATAAATAAAAAATAGATAAAAAGAATACATCAAAAATAAAAATAAAAAGTCAAATGAAAAAATTGAAAATTGGAAAAAATAATGAAATGACGTAAAAAAATTTAAGAATCCCTCTCCCTCTCTCCCTGTCTCTCTCTCTCTCCCTCTAATGTAACACAACCCAACGTGAGCCAACCCGTATCATAGAGACCGCAATGGTGTTGAAGGGTGTAACGCACAGGTTAGCGTATTAAAATATAGATGGTCTATAAGGTAGATAATAAACTTACCGCTAGATTCAAGCTAATTTGTTCAGCTATAGTTTTGCGCAATGCAGTATGGGGGCTCTACACAACGAGCTCTGGACGTGAGGATTATAGAGCATGTCTTTGGATTTTAACCTTTCAATAATTATTTATTATTCGTTGAATTTGTGTCATAGACTGCATTGTTTATACGGTCCTTGTGTGCAAGTCAGGGTAGCAATCAATGGTACTAGCTTCATGCTCATCCATATACTTCGCATTTATGAAATTTTCGCCACTGGAAAGCCAAAACTTTTCTTATACCCCTCAGGGGAGACAACCATTGTATCTGTGGGAATTAGTTCTTTCAGTGGGAAAATGTGTGAGGGCTCGAGCCGAAGGTTAAGTAGGCCTTCTTTTTGTTGATATAAGATTATTTGTGTTACGTTAAGGACCACCTTTTTCGGTTCAGTGCAGTCCTATTTTTGAGCACCTACTACTTTCTTCTTCAACTTAAATCTTATTTCATAATATCTTTTCTCCCCTAACTGTTTCTATGCCTGTTTTGCATAGATTCCACGTTTCATTATCTCCATATTAATTGGTGCCATCCTCCTTCCTCTTTTCGGAATGCTTTTTTAGCGTTTAGGGAGGCATAAACTAACATTTAATGTAATAAAGGACATAAAGTATGTTTTATTCCATTCTATCACGCCTGATACATATCATCTTGTCCTGTTGTTTTTCAAATGCCTTATTACCAACACCAGGACGCAATGAATGATTAAATAATTGTATACTTTATGTAAAATACGCTAACCTGCAGTGGCTGCACCTCTCTCAAACAATGCGCTTAAGGCAATTCTATATACTTAGAACAATGTTCAATTTTCACAGATGAAGCATAATTTTGTAAACACAACCGCAAACATGGCGCCGGTTCATTTTAACTTGAAGAATTAAAAATAACACACTAGTTTACGGAGCACAATGACAGGCTGTCGTCATAGAAAATGCTTTAAACTGCACCATTGGAGGATATTTTAGTTTCTAGCAACAGCATCACGTTGTTTATGCACGAAACTTATATCGAAATTGCAAGGCAGATGCCTACACCTGTTTAAGACGGTAGCTACAGAAGAATGATGCAATATCTCTAATGTTAACTTAAGTTGAGTTTAAAATATCCGGAACTTGTCGGCAACTGCGTTATTTTCTTAGTTTGTATGGGGCATGAGACCGAAATATTTCATACCGAGGAACATCCAATTCATTATAATATTTTGAACATGAATTATCACAACACCAATCCAACCGTGTTAATAGTTTCAACATTTTCTCTGAAACATTACCTATTCCTTATTTTGATCAAGTCCCCTTTTAAGAGAATTTTGCAAAAATTTTCTATCTGCATGTTGCATAGAAAAAAACGGGATGCACGACATGCCTCCGTACACCGAGCTCAGGGGTGTAGGGGTACGCGACCCCACAGTTTGGGAACCACAGCCCTTGAGGCTGCAGGGTGCTTCAGAATAGAAAATGCAGAAAAAATAATGAATTTACAGGAAAGTTTGACGGAATGTAGGCATTTTTGATGCGCGCAAGCTAGGGAAAGCTTTGCATTCTCATGTTAAGCTGCAATGAATAATGGCATTCGTTCTGAACAACTGGAGGTCGTGCGTGTCGAGCTATTATCGAAGGTTAATGAAACGCGTCAAACACGTGAAATAATTACTTCAATTCTTTCTTTCTGTATTGGTATGAAACTGTAAGCATCGAATTAATCACGAAAACTATCAAATGTTCCACTATTACAATTTAAAATAACATACAAATAGCATTAGCATGATGCATGCATTTTTTCTTTGGGATGACACGACTAAATTGTAGATTCACAGAATTTAGTAATTGTAAGATCTTGCTGCTGTATTTTATCCTGTCTATAGGAGCTTCTCGCAACTCATCTTCGTTCATGAACTGACGTCACGGTAGAAGAAACAAGGTAAGGTCAAACCAGTCTTTAGTCATCGACCGTGTGGCCTTGCTGACGTCACTGTAACAAACCAATAGCAGCGCTCATATTGCATCTGGTAGCACTGCATGCCCCAAATCTAGCAACACTATTGGCCAACGACATGTCGCCTTGGTGACGTCACAGTCTGTTTGAAATTTTGCCGTTCTATTGGCTAGCCGATCAAGAGGTGTATTTTCTCACTCCCAAAGAAATGACCCTGCCTGGTTTCCTCTATCATGACTTACGTCCATCCGTGGGAAGTTTTTCTCTCTTTTTCTCTCCTCAGGTTTCATTGTGTTTTAATCCGGGAAATATGCAGTGCAATTGAGGTTCTGAAGCGAACTTTGTTTCAAGCTACGCAGTTATTAAGTTGCATGAGAGGGGCGTTATTTTACATGGAAATATTATTTTTCGTTAATGAAAAGCAGTTGAAAACAGATCAAAGATCTTTAAAGTTATATTTAGCCTTACATTCTAGCTTAAGCGACCTAATCCGGTTATTTCTCCCCGAATTAATTTACGCATATTTGACCGAGAGAAAACAAATTGAACTGAAGACCAAGACCGGTCAGTCTCATTGGTATGAAAATTTGAATGCTCGGTAAAAAATACAGAAACAGTTGAATATGCCGACATTACCTTTCGGAATATAAAAAGAAGCGTCCTACAACACCCCTAATTTTTTATGTAAACATAAAACGGTACAATTCCTGAAAGTTGAAACAATAACTTCAACACAAGGATTTTCTGAAAAATTTCAATACAAAGGCGTTATATCTAATTTGAGGAGAAACCGCAGCACCTATTCTAATATCTAGAACAGTAGCTAAATTAACAGAGGACATAGCGGTAAAAGTGCATCCTTAGCTAAAAATTAGAAAACATGAAGAAATGTAAAATAATCTGCTAGCAAAACCGCAAGGAAATATTTATGCATTGATGCAACAAGAGTTCGAAGGTTTATTTCCACAGAAGTTATTAAACGAAATTCATCACAACCAATTTCAATTTTGAATATTGCTTAACTTAAAGAGGTTAAGGTAAAAGACACACTGTATGAAGTAGACATCAGCTGCGTTAGGAGTTGAGTACTTGATTGACATATGAAATTAAAATCTATTCCCTTGGATATCTTCCTTTACACACTAGGACTGGAAGCTCATCGCTACCGTCAATATCACTAAATAATGCCAGGCCAGACAGTCTCCTCTTACATTCACACAAGAGCTCAGGCTGCCGCAGCAGCAGTTGATTTTCTTGAAGGTATAATGGGGGAAATAAATGATTTTGCCTCGAATACAAAAAGTCGATGTCGTAGAAATTTGAAGTCAATTTTTCCTGCGTACATGTCAATAAAACGTGCCTGCTAACTCGGCAAACATGATTTATAATACAACAAAATTTTGTCTTCAAATTTCTACCAAAATAAGGCTGCCACAAAAGATTCCCAGCAGTCAGACACGAGGAAGAGCAGCCGTCGCACAAGGCTAACACAAACAGTTCACCTTCAAAAAGTACTGTAAACAAAAATGAAATTTTGTTGAAAACATAAAAGGTAAGGTTTTGGATTATAGGGAACTCCTCAATTTAAAATTACTGAAGTCTACATAGTCGTAGTAAAATAAAAGGTATTCTAATATCCACGACAAAGGTTCAAATCAACCACAAGATATTAATTAAAAATGTTTGCTTTACGTTTGGAAAAACGAAAAATGAAACACTTGACCGGATAAACCAAAATACCGTCTTCAGTGATGTTCGAGAAGTGGGAAATAGTTGGCAAAAAACTTATAAAAACACAGCACATCGCGCATGTCTAATAGAAGGTACACGCAGAAAGGCTATCAAATTGGTATTCTATTGAAGAATTCGTGATGAAATTCATACATATGCCATCATTGTGACAAAAAACTTTCAAGAAAAATTTCAGGTTTTAATTCAAAATTTTTGAGTTTGAGATTATTTTGTTTAGCCTCCCTCCCTATACGCAACACAGGCGTTCAATGATAATAAGAATGAAGGCCCCATTCAGGATGGAGTTGAGGGGACACAGATTCGATGCACAAGAAGTGTTCGTAACCAGGAACCCCAGCTCATAGAAACATTAAGTTGAGAAATAAGGTTGATTTGAGATAAATGTGAACAATGTTAGTCAAGGTGAAGAAAATCCAAACACCAATAAACCGAAAAATTGGTCCTTACAAACGATATTTCAATTCGTCATAAAGAAGACTCACCTAAATCACATGTCACAAACCTCACATTTTCTGCCCACTAATTTCCATAGTCGGATTCGGGATTAAAATCCGTACGAACACCGTTTCTATGACATAAAACAGAGGTTCCCAAACTTTACCATGCCAAGGACTCCCAAGATATTTAAACCCCATCCGAGGACCCCAGCCAATCAAAAGTTATTATTACCATACCAAGATACCTATTACATGATTATTATGCAGTAAATATACCATTTGCATATTTCTACACAAAGAAAGTATAAAAATAAGCTTGTAAAATTTTTGCAAAATTGTTTATTGTTTTAAATTCATTTCAAAATAAAATTGGTAGAAATAGCCACAGTAGATAGATGATTACTCATTACAGTATGTACTGTCAACACAGATAACCATAAAGACGAAATACCTTCATAAAAAAGTGCAGAATTAAACACCAACGCTATCAAACATTTCTTGTTTTGAGGAAAGGATGGGCTTGATGGCTCCTACATATCTGATCACTTCGGGGCTTGATGTTAGTGAGTGCCAAACACATGTCGTTGTTCACCTGTAGACGTGCTCTGGGCTTGGTTTTCAGTGTTGTCAATGTGGAAATCCTTTATCACAACAGTGGGTTGAAGCGAATGCAAAATGTATTTCAGAGTTTTCTCAGCCAGAGTATGATATTCTGTTCTTGAGTAGATCCAGAACTCAGTGAGTGGAAGGGCAGAGAATTTTTTTTCATACCCCCATCATTTAATAGTTCAACGAGTTTCTCTTGCGACTTAATATCAAAATGTGCACCTACCCCCTCTGCGAAAAGGTTTCTAATCTAGCTCATTTGAAATTTTTCAGTTCAGGGTAATACTCCCAGAAGTAGCTTTGCAGATAAGATAAATGGGACACAATGATGGCGGTGATGTCTTCACTTGATGTCACACATTCTTGGTGATTAAATGGGAATATTTCAGTGACTCCTTCCTGGAATTTGCCTTCCCACAATGAAAGCTTTTGCATGAATGCAGGTACTTTGTCATGCACATTCAAAATGCATAATTCAAGACCTTGCATGCTCTTGTTTAGTTTATTTAGATGTCGGAATATATCTGATAGGTATGCTAGCTGTAACATCCATGACTTATCCACAAAATAGATACAAAGATGTGGTTCAGGTGATGAGAGAAAAGCAGCTAATTCTCTCCGCAGTGCAAATACACAATTCAAAACTGCTCCACGCGATAACCATCGCACTTCAGAGTGGAGCAGCAGGCCATGAAAATCAGCAATTTCGTGACAAAGGGCTTCAAAAAGTCTAGTTTTTCACCGTTGGGTTTTTAGCCATGAATAATATGAAAAGAATCTAAGAATGATGCTTGCGGTGCCCTGTGTGGAAGTGTGAACTTCTGTTTGAATGTATTTGCTTGGTTTAATTACTTCTCCATCTTCAGCTCACACTTGCTGTGAGTATAAAATGAAGCCTGAATGCATACAAATAGGAGTTAAAAATAATAACAATAATAATAATAATAATAAACTCAGTAAACGACAACTTCGGTCAGAGACTCTTTAGTTGTCGCTTTGGTATTTCTACCAAAGGTTGTTTTTCACAGTTACAAGATGATACTTTTACTGAACTTCTCAGTAGCATTCTTCTTCTCTTACTGCTTCCAATACCCAATCACTTTCCACATCGGTCGTCTCGGTAAGAATCAAGTAGCAGCGGCAACATGGTAGGTCTGCCAGCGCTACGGCAGCTCAGACTACATCGGACCGAAGCCCTCGCACATTCAATCGCATACTCAAAAAAAATGTTCAAAACATCCTAAAGAGAGCTCTGCTGGGCATTTACCTACATAAAGGTATCATCCGCTCATTCAGATCAACAAAACAACATGAGTTTGCTAGCGCGTCAGTTTCTCAAGCTACGTCGCACCGAAGTTCATATAATTTAACAAGCATCAGACTTTTCCAATTTACCACAAGGGACGATCATCAAAATTATATGAACATCAAAATTGTATGACCACCAGTATTTTAATTACAAATCAAGATTTTAATTGTCTCCGCATTACACCTTTGCACATACTACAGTACATTCAAACGTACTGGGCAGCTTAATCCGGTAGGGGGTTTCAGCTGCCCACCCATTTATGGCCGGACGCCTTACCCGCGCTGAAACTCCCCGAGGTACCAACCTTCTCAGGGACCCCAAGGGTCCAGGGACCCCAGTTTGGGAACCACTGATATAAAATATTTCTTGCATTAGATTACCAGAAATGTATATTTTCGTACAAACACAAAAAAGAACACGAAACAATTCAAGATTGTGACCGTTAACCCTGGAGTGTGAACGAAGAAAAAAAATTTACAGTGTAAGTCTAACAAATGTGACAAGGATGCAACAAGAAACACTACGACATAGAATGTCAACAGCTGATTTTCATGCGTCATCCTTAAAAGCCATTCAGCAGCTGAAAGAAAGATCTCGTTTCATTCGAAAATGACACCTTATAAATTACTAAAAATTGCGAGAAATAGTACGCAAAATGAAGAATGCAGTAATAGGAAGAAAATAAAATTGCACCGACAACAACGCTACCGAGGCGTTAGATTACATTACATAATATAGTTTAGGCCTGTTTAATTATAAAAGTGTTTTTAAGAGAGGAAGGAGGAAGAAATCATTCGGTAATCACTTATGGGAACGCAGGGTTTATATACATGGTTCATAG
>JACJUY010010685.1:15256-28212 GCA_014220935.1 Platorchestia sp. MABIK
AGGAATATTCACATAATTCGCACTTGAACAGCTGTCCTTCACCATGTTTGCTTGCGAGGTGACGTTTAAGATCACTCTTATGAGCAGAGGAATATTCACACAATTCGCACTTGAACAGCTGACCTTCACCATGTTTGCTTGCAAGGTGACGTTTAAAATCACTTTTATGAGAAGAGGAATATTCACATAATTCGCACTTGAACAGCTGACCTTCACCATGTTTGCTTGCGAGGTGAAGTTTAAGATTACTCTTATTAGCAGAGGAATATTCACATAATTCGCACTTGAACAGCTAACCTTCCCCATGTTTGCTTGCGAAGTGACGTTTAATATTAACCTTATGCGCAGAGGAGTATGCACATAATTCGCCTTCGAACAGCTGACCTACACCATGTTTTCTCTCTCGCTGTTGATTAAGATACTCCTTACGAGCAGAGGAATAGTCACAGAACTCAGACTTGAAAAGTTGTCCTTTCCTATCTTTGCCCAACACACTTGATTGTAGCGAGTCAGCACTCCCTTGAGATGCTCCAGCTGGTCCCTGATGAACAGCACTTGTGTTGCACGCAACAGAGCTGCCTTCCCTCAACTCATCCTCTGCTTCTGCGTACTCTGAACGTGCCTCAGTGCTGTCATTGTCCACTCCTCTCTTGAAAGTAACTGCATGAGAGCCTGAACTTGAACTGGCCTGTGAGGAAGAACTTTTCCCGATTATTACTGGCCAATATTCTCAAGAAAAATATGCAGTATACAAAAAATTGCACTTAAAAGTAACCACGCACTTGGTAACCATGTACTTCAGAGAGAAAGTTGTGCACTTGAGCATACATTCTTATTTTAATCTGAAGCCAATGTGCTCAACTGTTCAAAACAAAATAGGAAAATAAACCAAAAATAATACAGGACGCATAAATTAAAAAGCGCACAATAGAAATTTGAAAAGCACATTCTGTACTCACAGCCGGTTAATACCTAAATAAAGAGCAAAATTTTAACGAAGTTTTCATGCAATATCTTCTACATGCAATTGCGCCTGTCATGACCACAATATTTTGGATGAAGATTCCTGCACAAAATTTCACTGTCAACATTTTTTCTTTAGAACACAAAATTAACTTGATTATTCTTCTTAAATTCATAAGCAATTCAATTGTATTTAACAAATTTTCTCTGAATAATAGAGTGGCTGAAGTGATTTCCTACCCTAGCAAAACAACCAAAAAATTTTCATTCGTTGGTCTCACACACAAAGCAAGAAAAACGTATAGTAATCAGAAATCTGACTCTTCAAGTAATTAATACGGTTTCACGTGTAGCACGAATTCCATACGGACATCTTTTTATTAAAAAATTTGGCAGCAAATGTTTGAAGAAGTTGAGAATGCAAAAGAAAAACTTCAAGGCATCTTGAAACGATCACTGGCGTAAACCAGTTATAATGTGTCATTTAAGTCAACTAACCGAGGCACAACGCAATTAAGAAAGGGCTCCACGACACTGGGGATTCAAGAAGCATGCTGAATATAGCTTCGAGACTTGAAATCAAGGGACCATAGCTTACTCAACACTAGCTGTGGTTGGGGAACGGGAATTAAGTGTATCACATCGAGAATAACAAAACAAGACTCAATACAATTCCAGCAGTCAAAGATACAATCACTCTAGGTACAACAATTAAACCAAACGTTCCATTAACATTTTTATTGGTGAAAAGAAGTTGCATTAATCTTAAATTTGCTGGCCACTGTTCTCGTACACCATTCTCGATTTTGCATGTGGTCGGTGCTCTAATTTTTCCTCTGAAGCCATCTCAGGAACTCCAACTGAATGGCAACAGGAGCAGCTTCCTCAGACTGGCACGCGTTGCTGCAAGGAGTTGTGCTCAATTCAATGTGCGCACGACACAGATCGCTCTCGTCAAGCGGCAGCTCCCGGTTTATTGTGCTACCGTGTTTATCTGCAAAGGATGTAATGATCCTAAAGTCCTCTCCATCCGCAAGACTGTGCATCTACCCCTGCGCTGTCTTCGTGAAATTCCGTTGCCGATTCTTCTCCTACCTTAAGATCCAGTACTTGTGAGTCAGATCTTCACTCGCACGATTAAATATCTGCCGATGATTTTGTACGCCACGTTATCCTCTGCGTGGAAGATGGATTGAGACCGCAAAACTGACTTCCGATGCGCCCGTGGCCTCGTCGGGTGGACAGCGCACGAGTTGACTGCTTGCAATGGTGAGACACCGTCCATAGGTAGCGTCGCGGAGTGGTGTGTTGTAGCAGTTCAGTGGCCTGCCTAGCGAATCCTTAAATAACTCTGGAGAGATGTAACTTTCAACTTAAATTTTGCGGCCTTGTGCATTAATTCACATGATTCTCTTGTTGCGGCCTTGTGCTCTTAATTCACGTAATTCTCTTACTGCGGCCTTGTGCCCTTAATTCAGATAGTTCTTGTGTTGTGGCCTTGTGCCCTTAATTCAGATAGTTCTTGTGTTGTGGCCTTGTGCCCTTAATTCAGATAGTTCTTGTGTTGTGGCCATGTGCCCTTAATTTGCGTAATTCTCTTTCGCAGCCGTGTGCCCTTAATTTGCGTAATTCTTTTTTGCGGCCTTGTGCCCTTAATTCGCATAATTATTTTTTGCGGCCTTGTGCCCGTCTCAACGTAATTCAGTTACTGATCTGTCTCTCCTTCGACAGTAGTCATGGCAATTCAGGCACCTGGAAAGCGCTACTCGAGACGATGCCCAACCGGTCTAGTCTCCATCCCTCCGGTCCATAGATGGGACTTCATGAACCTGTCGATCTTCTCAGCGTTTCTTCAACGCTAGTGCAATTATAAGATCTCTAATTCTGTTCTTTTTTTCATCCCAGCTATAGTTGTCACGGCACATTTTGTGTCAACAATTTTTCAAAATAAGATGTATTACACTAAACACCAATAAGCAATCGAATAGACAAGAAATTTCAATTCAACAGAATTGAACCTCAAGAATAATGGAGCGTGCAGTGAGAATATTTTCTGGAACCAGAGTAAAACATTGCTCAGCAGCTAATGAAACGATTTAGCAATAAATTAAGCTAATCTAGATGCTTTAAATCATTCATTAAGCAATTGGAATATTATTAAATCCACTGAATGCCAAGTTTTGTCAATTGTCAGAAATGCTCAAAACAGCACGAGGTGAAGGCAGTAATAATGATATTAATATCACAAAATAGAGGCCAAGAACAACTAGAAACAGACAACATATTAATTAAATTCAAATTTTCTGCGGAATGATAAATACTCCACTGAAATCAAACAGAAGCATTCAAGAAGAAAGTGAGTCATCAATTGGAAGCATCAAATAGGGAAAGTAACCAGGCACTGAAGAGGTGAGTAAGCAATCCACAGGAAGCACTCAAGAAGAGAGTAAAGAACCAATCAGGAGCACTAAAGAGGATAGTTGCAACCAATCAGAAGCACTCAAGAGGAGAGTAAACTATAAGAAATACAGTGCGCGCTCACCTCCGTAACAAAGTCGTATGGACCTCGTTCCGCCTCACGCTTGAGGTTTGGATCACAAACGGAGGTGGGATCATGAACTTGTCGCTAGTTTTAAGCATTATTACTATCATTTCTATTCTCATCCGTCTTTGCTTCTGAAAGTCACCCAGTGTCCCCTGTGCCAGCGGAAGTTACTCTTGGTACAACGGACGAGTGTTGTGAAGTTCCGTTTGGGCTGCCCCATCAAGGCCCGCTGTTTAGGCTGAGGATGAACATTACTGTTCCTCCTGTGCTGTCTTCACTTTTCTCCACTACTTACATTTTTATCTTCCGTGATGCTTCTTTTCCCTTGGGTGTTCTTTATTATTAATGTGTCACTTAGTAATTATTAACCTACCTTAGCTATTTTCCTTGAGAGGCATTTATTAACCTACCTTTGCTGTCCTCCTCCTCGAGGAGTGATAATTAACTTACCTTTGCTGTCCTCCTCGAGAGGTGATTATTAACTTACCTTTGCTGTCTTCCTCGAGGGGTAATTATTAACTTAACTTTGCTGTCCTCCTCGAGAGGCGACTATTACGATACAATTGTCAGATTAGCTGTCCGTAATTTAGTTAATATTAATTACTCTGAGTTAATATTTAAACCAACGGGATTTTCTCTTCCGTGTTGTTGTTCCATTTGAGCCTTTCCCCTGACTTGCCACTAAAAGAGGAGAAACCTCACTGAGGAAAAATTCCTCAGGTGAGCTTTGATGAACCATTGAATTAAGACAGTTTCTGAACCACATTGAGTTTATTACTTCAACTCGCTTCTTGTTACCTATTTTTACGATTAAACCTTCTTTTACAGTTTAACTTTACCTCAAAGGCCCTTTCCCGTTGATCCTGCAAGTTCCTTCCTTTTGTCTCGTAGTGCACAGCATTTCGTACCAAACGTGCAGCATTGATAGGGCAAGAGTGCTAATCTTAGATCTTTTGTGTATTTCTTTTCATTAATGTGTGATTTACCTTCATCCTGTTAATTTGACAAATTAATTATCTCAACATTTTTCTCCTCTTGCAGTAAACGGTAGTAAATCTTCCACCTTTGCTCGAGAACAGAGTCAAAACGTCTGGAAATCTTACTAATTCTTGCTGGCTGAAGGAGACGAGGGCGCGAGAGCACTTTGAAGAGAAGTGCTCTCGCGCTGGGAGTACCACAAGGTTCCCGACGCTGAGAAACTACCAGCGTCTCGAGCTACAAGTCTAAGCTGTAGTCAAAGACTCGCTTCGACAAGCAACATCAACCACCTTGTACTGGAGACTTGTATCGTACCTGTTCACGATTTGCCTTTCGATTTTGTTCCAGTTTATTTGTCTGCCCAATGCATTAAAATTAAAAACTCAAACCTATAGTGCATGTTCTTTGCAGGCACCAATTACAACCATTAAAGAAAAGAGTAAGCAACCAATTAGAAGCACTTAAAAGGAGAGAAAGAATGCAATAAGAAGCCCTCAAGAGGAGAGTAAGAATGCAATAGGAAGCCCTCAAGAGGAGAGTAAGAATGCAATAGGAAGCCCTCAAGAGGAGAGTAAGAATGCAATAGGAAGCCCTGAATAGGAGAGTAAGCAACCAATTAGAAGCACTCAATAGAAGAGTAAGCAACCAATTACAGCACCTGGGGTTCCTGATGCCAGTCAATGGGCTCGTCCTTTACAGTAACGGCCTCCAGCTCAGCGTCAGGCACTTCACTTTTGATGTAAATTTCTTTTAAATGGCTCCCAGAGCTCGGCCCATCACCTGCAAATCACACAAGCTCATTGAGAAAAATTGGATCTGAGATCACAAATCTAGTAACAGCTCTTTATGTGTTAAAATACAAAGATAGTTTCAAGATTTTGACAGTGTTAACAATTTTGTTAGTATTTTAATACATGAAAACTGACACAATCCAGTATGTTAGGAAAAGAAATCTAGTAATACTTATAGCAGGGAACACAATACAATTCTTTCAACTGAATAGTCAATACTTCAAAAGCTTTGGACATTAAATGAGCTTAATCAAATTTTAGCTTTTACCATACCAGCAAATTTCAATGACAATAAGAAGCGAGAAACAAAGTCTCCAGAATAAATAGTAGTTACAATTCATAACACACAAGCAAAACCAATAAAAATTTGCATTAAAAATGTACTTGGCATATCACTATATTTCTGAAGGACATCATGCAAGTTTGAATTTAAAATTATTGTAACACAATTTTTAAATCATTGATGAGGCAATTAGAATAGAAAGAAATCCAGTGAGTGACATGTTTTCTCAATTATGACACCTTTTCTCAACCTTGTGGAAGGAAGTTCCACACTGAAGACAAAGACCAAAACTCAACACAACTCCTTATACCACTGAAGTCTTCATCTTTACCAGAGCTATACCACAGCTTTTTGAAAGTTTTCAAAGTGGATTAGATGCAAGTTTGGGCCTACTTATCCAACTCAGGTTATCCAAAGATAGGAAGTAGGAAGGCACCATTTAGTATGGTGTTGAGGAAATAGGAAATCTATGCACAAGATGCATAGAAACAGTAAGTGAAGAAAGCAGTTCATGAAACAAGATTAAACTTGATGCAAAAAGTAATGAATACTGAAAAACCAGAAACCAGCAAACCACAAAAAAATGGTGCATAACAAAACAAAAAATGCATTTTATTTAAAAAAAAGAAGGCCTATCTACTTTAGTGCAGCACTCCACATGTTTCCCCTGGGAGTGCTTTTACCCATAGAAACAATAGTTGTATCCCCATGAGCAGGAGATGGTTCTTAAATACAAAAAATTACACTCATAGCATGGTTCAGCAGACAGAAAGAATATCAGTGAGAGAAGAATTACTCTGAGAGCAATTCCTATTAAAATCCATGGTGCGAACGTTCGGGTGGCAGACACTAAAAATTGTGTCATGTGAAGGAATAATAAATATGGCATTCCAAAGATCTACTCCAAACAGAGATTTACATGCAGTATTGCACTCCCAAATGTTCACACATTATCTACACACATGGCTGTGTACAACAAAATGACAGCATAAACCCAAAAACAATAAGTTACAGATAATGTTGAGAACACTAAAACTATTTGTGTCTAGTGTTGCCATCTCCACTCACAGCATGGGATTTTCAATTTGTCTATGCTCCTGATATTCACAAGACGTACGTATTAATTGCATTATATTTAAACTGTTTCATCTTCTGCATGACTCAAGAAATTCTATTCAAACCAGAATTGGCTATACAGACCATGTCAAAATAATGACTTGAGAGAAATATTTAACGTGCAATTTGATTTTATTTGTGAACAAAATTTTTGCAACATTATATCCCATTAGTGTTCTTGACCGGTCAAGAACGAGGGAATGTGGTATTTTCCCTAAATAAATCTCCCAGATGTAAATGACAAACAACTATATTCATTCTAATAGTACCTGTGATTAAAATATTCTTTGTATCACAAATATGGTCAAGTATCCGTAAAACTTTCACCGCAATTGGTAAAATTGAAGCTCAATATTCAACTCAAATTTAAAGTCAATAGTAATAGGCAATTTTGAAACCAGCAATCATTAACTGAATCATACCCTCATCTAGCTTTAACTAAGTTATCATGAAAATTAAGTTTGCGACTACTGGTAAGTCAACAGCATTGTGAAAATCTTATTTGTGGCCACCAGTAGCACATGTTGCAGTCAGAGTGTTAAAAGCGTGACAGCAAGATGGGCCCACCAAAAAGCAACAACTATGCATACCTGTAGAAACCTTGCCAATTGTAATAACATTGGGGAGTTACCAACAAAAAACATGGAAATTAATTTATTTGAAGAGACATCTGGAGTTTTATGAAGTGAGGATAATTTATTTCCATTTCATTATATCATAAACTGCAGGTCCTACCCTTGAACCAGTGGGGAGAGCATTGATCTTGCTACCATTTTAGTTTATTTCCACAATATAAAGGCTCAGTTTCCTACTTTAACACCTGTCTCACACCCAGACCAGAACTAAGTCTCACCTTGAGTCATGTTCTCCGCTGCAGCTTCCTGCTTTATGAAATTCTGTCGGCAGCATAGCCTCTCCACTTCATCATCCTTCAGCTTGTGCACCATAACTACTGAATGCTCCATGCTGGGTGCTTAGGTACCTGAGCAACGGGATGCTCGTTTGCTCTAATATTTCAGAAAACTGAAGCTATAACTAGAAAAATTAAAACATAACACTGTTCTTCCATCATTACAGAAAAATAATAAGTGGCCAAACATTTCAATAATCCAATATAACCATTATATCAAGTGGATCAAAAAATTCAAAATCATTTATCAAAAGAATAGAGTAATATAATTTTTGTCTTTGTGTTATAGGATGAACCACTCAAAGCTTTTTTACTGAAAAAAAGTGTGCAGTTAAAATAATTATTTCATTGAAGTGAGACCTATTTTTCAAATCCTTTGGTTTTTCAAATGAAACATGCACTTTCAAATTACTTTAAGAGTCAACTCTTTAGATTTGTAGTCTGGTTACATTATAACAATTTGCTAGCACAAGATGAGTGTATTTATTATGGGTCTCATAGGATCAATCAATAATGAATAGTTAACAGAAATCAAAGTTTCACATGTCAACTTGAACATCAAGTTGTAGAAGTTAGCCTTCATTAGGGTCTCCCATTGGTGGGACATCATCAAGGCAGAAGTAGTTGGCTAGATTTAGTTTCAGAAGGTTATCTGTCTATTACAAATTAGGGTTCATAAAATAGTTGCAATTACATATCGTTAGTACCTATGCCATGAGTATTAGTAGTTAAGATGGATGTAATCATTCTGTCATAATTAAAACTAGGCCTTGAGAACTGGCATAGTAAATCCAAACATAGCAACAATCAAGGAACAATGCTACACAAAAATGTCTATTCACTGTTGATCATGAACATTTTAGTTCAATTAAGATCATTTCTGAAATGAAAACGAAATTCCAACAGGTGACATTTCTTTTCTTGTTACAACATACAATCTACCCACATAGGGTGTTTGTAAACTCATGGTACAAACTTTGGTAGTGGGTAGAAAAATTGAAAATAACTTTTTGATGAACAAAATGTCTGGAAAGCTATCATTTACAGACAATCGAATGAGAAGTTTCACAACCTCTGCATCTGGCAACATTTGTTTATGTGTGTGGTCCATGGTGTGAAGTAGTTCGACACTACGAATTGCTTCCCAAATTGAAAAAAGCAGATATGTACATGGCATACAGTTTGGCAAATGGCAATGCAAGATTGACGGCTAGACTGCATACAGAGCAGTTTCCCAACTGTCATGTACCTGATCATCAATTCTTCACAAGGTTGCATCAACATCTACAAGACGCCTGTAATTTTGAGGTGAACAAAAGAGAAGCCAATGGTCGAAAGCTAGGTCAAATATCCGTTGAAGATGAAGAGCGGATACTACAGCATTTTGAAAGAAACCCACATACTAGCACTCTAGCCCCTGCATGTGATCTTGGAATACATTGCTACTCTGAAGCATGGAACGTACTCCATGCTGATGGCCTGTACCCTTGTAATGATACATGTTAAGTAAGGAATATATATGCATTCGTAGCTAAGCAGCAAAAGCACGCAAAACAGCCTGGCACGTCCATGGTCCGCCGCAGAGAGGGGAATAGGGATGAGTATCATCAAGAGAAGAGAGGTGTTTGCGAGAGACAGGAGCAATATGTAGAGCTAGTGCGTTAGGCTGCCCACATAAAGAACCGATTGCAACATGAATACATAGCATAGAAAAGTAAAGGATTAAATTCAATTCTCTACGAGTATGGGAACGATGTTTTTTTGGACTCTCAAAATATTTCAGAGGGATGTGCGGAGTAATATTAAATTGAAGAGACACGTAGCTTGGGGAAGTGATGCTCAGGAATGAGCCAATAGGAGAAGCCATATTTTTGCGGGCCTCCGTACAGCCCACATCGCGCGTCAGTTGAGCTGGGACTATAGAAAGTCAACGGAAAAATATAACGGGCCCACTTTACCGTCACAATCGGTCAGTGTAGATTGTCAGCAAGATGTAGGCCCAGAGAGCAACAAAGGGGAGGTAAGCAAGCTTTTGCATGTTAGGAAGTGATAGAATTTCAAATCAATCAGAATATTAATTTTTGTTCTTAAATGATTGTGGCAATCAGCAATCTTCGTGTTTATATTCAATATTTGTTCTCAAGCGGGTTGTTTTGATTTTATTTTGAATATGGGGGATAAAATGGGAATCAGTATATTTGTGTTTGTATTGAAAGGCAGTCTATGTGAATTTTTTTTAGTCAATTGTTGTTCTCAAGCGGGGTGCTGTGACTTTCATTTGTGAATATCAAATCAATCAGAATGCCAAATTGTTCTTTGTGTTTTTAATCAAGTGTTATTTGCAAAAAGGGCATTTTGAATTTCATTTTTAATGTGGAGTAGAATGTTCAAGAGGTGGAGTGTTTGGAACTTTGGATGTGAGGATGAATGGTGAAGTGTTAGAAGAGGTAGAGCAATTTAGGTACCTCTGTCGGATGTGGCTGTTAAGGATAGTATGGAAGTAGAAGTGAGACATCGAGTGAGTGAAGGCCGTAAGACATTGGGTGCAATGAGGAAAGTTTTTGAATGCAGGAGTTTGAGTATGAATGCAAAGAAGGGACTGTATGAAAGTTTGATTGTGCCAGTTTTGTTGTGTGGAGCCGAGTCCTGGGGTTTGAGAGTAGCTGAAAGGAGGAAGATGGATGTGTTTAAGATGAAGTGTTTGAGGAGCATGTATGGAGTGACAAGAAGAGATAGAATGAGGAATGAGTTGGTTAGGGGGCAGACGGGTTATCAAAAAGCTGAGCAGGCGAGTGGATGAAAGAGTGCTTGGATGGTTTGGGCATGTTGAAAGAATGAATGTTGAGCGGCTGGTGAAAAAGATTTATGTCGGAAGTGAGTGGTATTAGAGTGCGAGGTAGACCACGGATGTTAGATGGATGGGGTGAAGCGTGCGTTCAAATAAGGCATTTGTCTGAGTATATTGATGGATATTTTTAGTCTGGTAATATTGACTTTTAAAAGTACACCTCACTACTAGCTAACAATTGAACTTTAAAGTGAAGTCAATTCTGATCCGTTAAGGCTATAGATCTTCACAAATATTTTCGTTTTTAGTTTAGGAAAGGGATGAAAGGAGTGTCCTGCAAGGGGTGAGGGCAATCATGTTTGCCATAACGTTTGTGTAGCTTATTTAGAAAATGAGGAAAAGAAGGATGAACTTCAGAGATTTTTTAATTTCAAAGAATGATTTCATAAAACTCATAGTGCCAATTGTATTTTCATTCCGGCTTTCCAGTGGAACAAAATTAAAGGTGAGTTCAATTGCAAATGTTTCCAAATGGGTTACTTAATTCTCTTGAGGGATTACAGCTTGTATCAAGAAGAATTGGTGTTTCTATGGGCAAGATCTTAGGTTCCAAGCTGAAAATTAATTTTGCATTTTTATTCATCTATAAAGGTTTTCAATTAATTTTGTTTTCTTTTTAATTCACTGCTGTTTTTTATCAGCACCAACTACTTTCTTTTGGTCTTTGATATGGTTTCAGTTATAGATTTCTTGTTTTCAAGTTCATGCTAAATGACATTGTTATCTTGGCTCTTTTGAGATTGCCATAATTGAAGGAGTTGTCATATTTAATCCCTCAATAATTTAAGGTGAATGACTAATTAATATTTTGCAGAAGCACCATAGCAAGATGTGAAGTGTATTCATGGGAATGTACCAACTATTTGTGATTGTATTAAATTAAACCGCTTGGTTATGCCTTCTCAGTTCTGAAACGTTTTGATAGCTTGTACATAACATGTGATTCCCGTGTTCACTTCGTGGTTTCTTCAGAAAGTGAGACAAAGATGGGGCTTCCTTCAGAAAGCAAGCATGTTGAGTTAAGATTGATGCTTGTCCTCAAGCTCTGATGTGATCTGGTCCCCACTGATTGAGGCAGGAGGTATAAACTAATTTTATAGCAATAGGCAGGAGCCAATTGCTTCTCTCTTGTTGAGTTTACATAGACAAACCTAACTTGTGCTGTCAAGTAGCCCCTTCCCTGTTATACTATTTTTTTGTTGTTGTAAGCATGAACTAGAAAACCAGTACACTTTTTCCACTCAGCTATAAGAGCAGCATGAGTAGTAGAAATTTGTCATGTGTTGCCTTGAAAATGCTTTATCTAAGAATTAGATTTATACACGATAAACTTGCATTATCAGACTGACATAAAAAAATCTTGAACTATCATAATGAAAAAAATGAGAACTTTGCGATGGAAAATAGCTTTTCCTCTGCTTGTAACACCTGGAATTCTGCTATACATGTCCTTCTTTGAAGTAGTCCTTCAACAGACCTGATATCTTTCCATAGGTAAAGAATTTTAAAAACAAAGCTTTAATTATGGTAGTATGAGAGAGTTGAATTCTGATAAAAGTAACTTCTAGAAAGTATATAATGACATGGTAAATTATGGTCTGAAGAAAAATAACCTTTGAGTAAATGAGAGAGCTTAACAAGTTCACTCCGTATTGGACCACATGTGTACCAACAGGTAAATTGCCCATTTACGTGCTGGTATAAATAAATGACATTTTATCGGTTTCACAACATTTTTTAAAATAATTGTTGGCATACGAGGTGAAATGTTATCATGCTTTTGTATTTTTCATATTCATGAGGAAGAATTACTATTTATTCAAGCTGGAAAACCGATTTCCCTATTCTACTAATTACAACCTAACCAAACCAATCGTAACAGGCGCAGAAACGCAGTGAACGTGTTAATGGATTTTAGAGAATACAACTTTCTAGCTATGAAAATTAGCACTTCCAGGAAAAGATGTGAGATCCTGCGTTGAAATTTAGGTAAGCCTTCCTTAAATTGAAAAGAATACTTGCTTTTTCTGCTTTGGACCATTCATGTTTGCATTTATTAACTCGTATGTTTGATCGCTGTAACCTTTTAATTATTCAAACCAATACAGTAATTATTCAAACCATTTGCAATCTCTTTTGAAGGAATTTTATTACACAATGAAAATATTGTTAAGTTCTCACATTTTGTACATTTCTTTCAAAGGATGGAAACTTATTCAAGCAAGTAAGTCAATTTTACTAATCTGTTTCTTACAACCTAACCAAATCAACTTTACAACCCGCACAATCGCAGTCAACGTGTCAAACAATGGCACCATACTTCATCTGAAGCCAAGCAGCTCCCCTGCAAAAGGAGCGAGATTGGAGTTTAATGGTCACGAGCAGTAAATTGATTCACGCTCTGCTCATCTGCGACAAGATAAGGGCATGCAAAGCATATACGATACAGGCAAATTATCCAGAGCGGCATCACCCAGCAGGGGTAAGAATAATAGGCAGAAGGATCAAATAAAAGAATATAG
>JACJUY010010686.1:0-28203 GCA_014220935.1 Platorchestia sp. MABIK
TTAGGTGTATTGCAGCATTAGGTATATTGCAGCATTAGGTGTATTGCAGCATTAGGTGTATTGCAGCATTAGGTGTATTGCAGCATTAGGTGTATTGCAGCATTAGGTGTATTGCAGCATTAGGTATCTGAACACTTGAACTGCAAATATGTCAGCAAGTTCTCCACGGGAAAAGTTTAATAACAAAATATCCAAGCCGCTTTAGTGCGTTATATTATCCTGTATGGCAGCAGATATCGAATTGTCGAACTCATCAATTTTTCGTCCAAGAAGTGGTCCGAAAAAGGTCAAGAAAGTTGCTTGTTTAGACCCAGAAACTGCCGATATTCTGCCATCATTCTCTGAGTTCTGCAATGAGCTCGCAATTTGTTACATTTCTCATTAAAGTTGAACTAGCATTCATTTAATCTCATCTTATATTTCTCATTTGATCTCAACCCCGTTTAAGATAAATCTGGTTCAGAGATACGTATTACTTCGCCAAATCCTTTTCAACCATGTCGTAGAAGTGTTTGTTTGTGCCCGAATACTTTGTAACACGTTTCTTTAGTTTGCGTAATGTTTGGCGTGGTTGAGCTTAGTCATCTGAGATCGAATTTTCTAACAACTTGCGTCTTTTGAAGTTCAACCCGCAGTCAAAATTCTCTGTTAGACTTCTCCGTTTTACATGCTATTCAACCTAGCTAAAATGTTTAAGCGTCACAATTTCAGTCAGATGAAAGATCTCGTGAAACAGTCAAGTCAACAGGAGAACTTTAGCTTCAGGTTTTACTGAAAGGACGATGTAAATTGTTTGAATGTCTAACCAGTGCTCGACGAGGAATTTATAGGTCATCCGGAGTGTGGTCTATGCAAGAAAAAATATACTAGAAATTTAAAAGCGAAGAAAATGCTAATAAAATTAGTCATTTTATTAAAAAAATCGAAAACGTATCGGAGATCAGCACCATCATTAGTTCTGTAAAATACAAAGTACAATCATTCCAACGTGAGCATGGAAACACGATCGAGAATAAATTCCAGCATATACAAAAAAAAGACACCTATGCATGTAAAAATATAGTATCAGAACCACTGTTGGGTTTTAACCCTTTAACGGCTTGCAGGATTATACTGTCCTCTTTCGGAAATGAATAAATTGTATTTATTATTACATTTGTTCTCTAGTGTGTTCTTTGAAGATCACTACCAAGGGGCACCTCACTGAAGTTGGGGTCTACCTGAGGTTTGTGCTAGTTTAATGAAGGCGGTTGTCATAAATTTCATTTAGGTATAAAAATGTTTCCGTTAAAGAATTAAATTCAGACGGCACTCACGAGCTGTCACCACATGGTGTCCATGCCGTTTCATTTAATTTAATTAGTGATCAACTCAAAAATTTGAATTTTCGTGTGAGCGAACTGGAATTAAGTACTCTGGATGATGCGAACTGGAATTAAGTACTCTGGATGATGATTAATTTCAATGAATCGATGGGAATCAAATGATTAGTACGGCACACAGTGCACACACGCTTGCTTCAGCGTCGTCAAATATTTCAACATGAAAAATTTTCAGTGAACAGCCGCAGATTTTTGTGAAATCAAAGTAATTGCTCTCCAGCTCATTGGCAACTAAGACAGAGGGCTGTTGATGAATTTCTAATGTTTTCCTCAATTTCCACAATGAAACTGTTCTGGCTCTACTGTATCATGATATTTATCAAAAAAATCAGGGAAAGGTCATCTGTAATATCAATCAAAAATCACTTAAGTTATTTTACAACTAATAAATCAGTGGCATTTTTATTAAATATGAGTTAACAACAGTTTGTGAATGAACTAGTATCGAAAACAAACACTTTTAAAATCCACAAGCTAGCAACAGGGTCCTCTCAAAATAGTGAAGGCTCTCATTAATATTTTCTTCCGAAGTATCTTTATGAAATTTTTCAAACAAATCAAAACACGAAATACTCGACAATATTAAAGCACGTCCTCAAACACTTACGGTTGTCTGCTCTATCAAGTTATAGCTGAGCCTCTCTCCAGACATCCTCTAACGAATGACAATGGATGGAGAAACAGAGTGAGAGAAAGAGAACGTTTACATAGGTTCGTTGGAACAACGTCAAGGGCTTCGTACCTACAAAATAAGTAAATGTGTAACAGCAAGAGCTTCATAACAACAAAATAAGTAAATGGGTTTTGTGGGAGGTGGATATTTACATGAACTGAATTAACTGTAGCCGCCAAATTATTCTGTTTTAAGTTATCGTAGCTCCTGAGACCGGCGAATAAGCACTAATCTTGGCAGAGAACAAGTTCAGCGCCACTTAAGGTTACATTTACTCTCGATCTCGTAACACAAGCAATGGATTGTGACTAATCTCATCATGGATAATTCCATCGATCTTCCTCCTCAACCATTGAAAGAGTAATATGCATGAATTATCCCCAGAAAAATATTTTTCAGTTGGATCGATTTCTGTTCTGCTTCCTCGAAATGTTATGATAAATTCTAGAAAATGCCGTTCGTCCGAGCAAATAAATGGATAATGAATTTTATCAAGACCCACTCACCCAAATTGCGTGCTCAAGAGTTTCACTTGAGAGAATAAAAATGAACATCTCTGATTTGGAGCTTTAACTGCCTCGCCTGGAGCGTTTCTCGATAGAAAATTCGCCGTTCTAAAATACTGAAACTTTTAACAGCGTCATTGAGTTATTAATTGATTGCTTCGGATGCTGCTCTGTTGAATAGTTACCATGAGGTTTTGAGTTTGACAAAGAAGTTACATACCGAACGCTTATCATTTATTTCTTGGCCCTTAGTGTTCTTTGAGTAGCTGTATTCACTAGAATTTTGCTGATATTTTATCCCGTATTAAGTTAAGCCGTCGATCACCCGAACAATAGACTTCATATTGCCATGCAAAGTTTAACAGCAAAACGGACGCCTGTAACTATTAATGCATCCGTTATTATAATATGTCACTGAAAAGTTTGGTTAATTCAATGCTAAAAATATTATTTCGGCATTATTTTCTCTTCTCTGAAGATAATGACAAGACACACGACATGCGTGGGTGTGTGGACGCCGCGGTAGAAGAAATAAGGTAGGGTCAAATCAGTCTTTTTTTCGTCGACCGTGTGGCAATGCTGACGTCATGGCAACGAACCAATAGCAGCGCTCATATTGCATCAGGCAACCTGCTAGCACCAAAGCTGGCACCACTATTGGCTTACGACATTGCACAATGATGACGTCATAAGGCTTGTTTGAAATAAAGCCGTTCTATTAACTAGCCGAACAAGAGGAGGTGTATTTCCCTCATTGAAATGACTCTACCTTGTTTCCTCTACCGCGGTAGACGCTCATTCAGGACATTTGCCATTTCGCGCCAGTTTTGAGAAAACCATTCAAAATAGAGTTTAGGGAACGTAGAATCTATGCGGAAATATTTTCCCACATAGGAAATCGTGCGCAATACAACTGGAATTTGAGAATAATAGTCAAGGAACAAGGTCAAATTTCAAAAATGTATATAATATGTGCTGGAAATATCACATAAGTGATTTTCTGTGGTTTTCTCCCACGCTCTTCTCAAATAGACTCCCCTCTCAGATTAGCACGCTGCCTCTTCCTCCACATCCTACTCCTGAGTGTCCTGCGCCCGAAAGTCCGGCGCCAGAAAGTCTTGCGCCAGAATGTCCAAAAATTGCGAAGGCTCTCATTAATATTTTCCTTATTTACAAGTTTCCATTTTAAAAACACGTTGTCATTTTTAGCATCGAAAACTAACACTTTTAAAATAAACAGGCTAGCAACAAAATCCTCAACAAATTGCGAAGGTTCTTATTAATATTTTTCTTATTTATAAGTCATTTAAAAACACTTTTGGCATCGTCACCTCATCCATCAACATCATCGTTGCTTCGATTGATATTTGGGCACAAAAACACACCAAATGTTGACATTGTACGTCTCTCTAGCGTGATACAACTCAACTGAAGTTATTTAAAGAGCCCAAGCATTTTTTCGATCTTTTTTGCTCGCCTTCACGCATCATCGGAGCTACGCAACACATCGAGACGTTTCTTTTTTTATGCATTTTTCGAAGCCAGTCATGTCTCGCCAAAACATGATTTTCATTTAGAATTTTGATTCGTTGAACGCTAAATTTATTGCTAACTCTACAGTTTAAACACTACCGGCAGAATAAAAATAATGATAAGAGTTTTCGGGTGACTTTACGTAATGTTAGCAAGAATATATTATGATTTTAGGTGAAAAGAAGAACAAAAACACCCGAACGTCTGTTTCTTTGTCAGTTCTGCTTGACGCATTTTCAGCACAGGCATTTTGACTGAAAACTAACACTAAAATTTAAATAAATGAATAAGACATTTTTCTCATTTTATTCTCCCTCGCCTGCATGAACCCTTCTCTATCAAATTTCATGCATTTGCGATGCTTTCGTGATAACTTCTTCACATCTTCCCTTGACCGTCAAGCTCCACCACACACCTGGACGTAGCCAAAGCACGTTTCGCCCGACCGCCCGTACTAATTTTGACCGTCGCAGCCCGTCCATCACGGCCCGTCCTTCGCACCCCGTCCGTCGTAGCCCGTCCGTCGCAGCCCGTCCATCACGGCCCGTCGGCCGTCCGTCGCTACAGCGGTTTAGCGACCTTAAGAAGGCCCATAAGCTGCTTAAGCTCTCAGTGCTGCCGATGCGGCTCCGCTGGGCGGGGAGGAGCGCCTGCTGCCGACGTGCGTAGAGCTCCACACTTTTCTATACAAACACAAGCGCTGAGATATGAATGCCCATCTGCCTCATTCTTGAGCTTCAGAAGTATTTAGTATTTTGGTTACAGTCGAGTTCAAGGTTTGATTGCGAAGGAAAATAAACCAGAGATGATCAAGAAGACGTAAACGAATATTTTCTGGAAAAACGAGTTGCAGCAGACATGGAATTTTCTGAAAAACACGAGAGAATTTTGTTCGATTATGGTTGAGGAGTTTTTATTATATTTAAACGAAAGATACAATCATGTTGAACAAAAGTCATTGAATGATTATTTTATATAACTAAGCTGATGAGGGTGCCACCACGCGCGCGGTTGCCACCACACGCACGGTTGCCACCACACGCGCGATTGCCACCACACGTCCGATTGCCACCACACGTAAGGTTGCCAACACATGCGCGGTTGCCACCACACGCACGGTTGCCACCACATGCACAGTTGCCACTACACGCGCGATTGCCACCACACGTCCGATTGCCACCACACGTAAGGTTGCCAACACATGCGCGGTTGCCAACTTTAAATATTTTGTGATAATTTTATGCTTGCGCGCACGACCAAATTTGACTCATTCTAGCCTTCTCCTCCCTCTATTTTTTTCATGGCTGAAATTAGTCGGACCTTCAAGTTCCTTTCCATAATGTTACTCAGGAAAAAATTTCTTTTTTTCTCGTAAAATTTCATTTTCTGTCCGATTATTTTGCTGAAATTTATAAAGCGCTAGTGAAACCGTTCTTAAAAATAGCAGACCGAGAGTGAAAACGAATCGAATGAGGACTTTTTTTACGATAATCAGTCAAAGAATATGTGAAAGAATTATGCCTGCGAATTTAATTTGAGAACTTTAAGCCCTTGCACTATGTACAAATTAAGAAAATTCGTGTTTTAGCCTTTTTGACAAGCATCGATACAGTACAGATCACACAACGACACATTCCCTGCTCACGGATTTTCTTACTAGAAAGAAAAGAAACAAAAAGCGATTCATTGTTTCTGTAAGAAATTAAGATTACGCTTGCTTCAAATGAAAAGAAAAAATGCAATTTTGTCGTTTCTGAAGATCTAAAGCCGTTATAACGGGCGAAAAAATTCGTCGCTCGTAATTCTTTCGCCCCAAAATTTTGCCTGAAATTTTTCTCGGAATGAATTAATTCACGACGATAGCAGTTGCAACATTTGTTTAGTTTTTCTTGCTTTTTAAAGTCGTAACCCGAAACTTTTTACCTCGCTGCTGATTTTGTTGAACGCAATCCACTCATTCAATGTTACTCTGAATGGATCAAAACTTCTATAAATACACACAAAGTATGTTATAGAACAAGGGTTAATATCTATTTCTCTGTATTCATGCAAATTATGATTCAAAGATACGTTACAGAAACACTCTTAAAAAGGGTTTTCTTGCTGTAAGATGGAAAATTTTTCGACTTAACTTCACAGCTTTGAGACTGAAGCAATAATTTCATATAAAGGATGACTCTAACTCTAAATGCTTGGCTTTCTCCTCTCAAACATTTCATTTGCCATTTGTAAGAACAAAATTTTGTGGGTATGTCATCAATCAAACTCCTGGGGCACATAATACATTCTAATATCTTAAATACTTCTAAACATCTTTTCAGAGGTTGCATTTGCATCGAAAATTATAGCTTTAGCTCACTGTTCGGGTTATTTTCAAATGAGTGAGTTTGAACAGACTACTTTCAAGTTTGGAAACTAAGCCCTCACAATTTCTAATTTCTCCGAATAGATCTGTAACTTAACATTGAAAAAGAAATACTTGATTTCAAACCGAAAGCCCTCAAAAAAGAATTTTAAGTTTGCACATCTTCATGCAGCAAGGCTTCATAGAAATCGTGGGGGCTATCTCGTACAGTACCAAGACGGATTGAAAGGATAAAAACTCAGTTTTTGTTCTCCGGCAATAAATTTTTAATAAAAATTAGTGAATGACAGTATTGCGGAGAATTAAAAAATATGATAATAAACTATCACTGTTTCTTCTCCGCCACGAAATTTTTAATAAGAAATTTGTGGATGACAGTGTCGTGAAAGATAGTGTTGTGGAGAGCTCTCTGCAGACCCTGTGTTTGTCACAAGGTATTGGATGCCGATATGGACGCTCTCTCTAGCAGCCTCCCTTCTAGAAGTTTTCCACCGCGGTCTCTGTTATTACAACGTAGTTCTACGTTCTGAGGATTTCTTTTATTATCGAGGTCAATAATATTTACTGGCGTTGCCGAGCATTACTGAAGGTTGTGCTCATCTTTTAAGCTTATTGACTGTTATATCATAGGCCAGATTGTCCGCTTCTTTCTTCTTTCAAAGGGTCGCTCACTGTTTAACTTTGTTTCTTTGAATTTACCCTGAAAACAATGAGCTGCATTTTACACTGTTTTTTCGAAATCATGGTCAAAAACTATTTTATAAAATATCTTATAACGATGTCAGAGTTCGTCAACATTTAAGATTTTTACCCTTTGAACAAAACGAACATGTCGTAGTTGTAGCATTGTTTTTACATTGCGCAATTCCACCATTTATTTAAAATTAATTTCAAACATTTTTTTGAGCAGAATGCAAGTTATTTTGTTGAAGTCTTCTACGCTCATGAGTAATATAGAGAAAATCAGAACATCATGAGTCAAAAATTTTTTACTTCCGTGTAAACAATTGTTTGAACTTTGAGTGTAAACTATGTTGAATCGTCGATTTGTGCCCACGATTTTGCAACTTCTCCACTGGAACAGGCCGATCGAGTGGCCATTCTAAGAAGTTTAGTACATCCCGTGGCGTAATTTGAATACTTTTCATTTTATTCAAGTGCATGTAAATTAGGTAATTTGGCTTTAGTTTTATAGGGAAATGCTATACAAATGAATGCACCTCATTTTTTATTTAGGTTGAGGGATTTTGTCAAAAAAGTCTACGGGAAAAAAAGTCACATTTAACTATCTCTGTAATTCTAAATAATCTACGGAAAATAAAAGCAACATTTAGTTATCTTTTTTTCTCATGGTGAATAATTCTACGAAAAATGAACTAATATTTAACTGTTTATCTCAAACTAATCATAATCTGCGGGCAATAAAACTAACATTTAACTGTCTAGGCAAGTTTTCATGTCCCAGTTCAGCCACCCATGAATAAGCATTTATTAATATTTACAGAAAATAAATTACTACACTAATCGCGTATTCTTACTTCATGGAGTTCTGCAATTAGCATGAGCTAATTAGAATTTTACAAATGCTTTTTCATAGGAAAAATATTAGAAAACTGTACTTCACGTATGTTCGCCTTAGATGATTTTCGAAATGAGTTTTCAGATACGAGTATTAGCAAGAAAAAAAGCTACTAGAGTTGAGAGCCTCAAAAAATTTAATGCTTCTGAAACTGTTTAATTCACATATTGAACGAAATACAGTTCACTAATGGAGAGCTGAATTTTCAATAAATTCTGCTAAATATGTTTCTAACGTAATGTTGGATGTGAAGCAATTCGAACGTAAAAGGAAATCGAAAATTTAATCAATGAGTCTAATAAGTATGGAAGTACGTTTTTCCTCAGCAAGCACTTTTACCTAAGCTAAAAAATAGTCATTTTTGCTTCATGTTCCAAGTTTTCAATATACTTTCACTTGATTGATAGCATAAGCAGCCAAGGATGCTTTTAGGATTCAAAAGAAAAGGGATAGTTATCTATCATAACATCCTCTGGACGTGTTCTTTCCAAATAACTCAGCCTGCTTTTACGATTGGCCTAATTTTTTTCTGAAGAGAAATTCCCTGAGTAACGAATCAACGCGTTGTCTGGTAACATTATGAAAATGAAAAGCTGTTTCTGCATTCAACATTTTTTCCGCTTTGTCTTATTATCCATGAAGAGTTATTTTTGATAAGCCAAGTTTTGAAAAGCATGCGACCAAATAAAATTTAGTGAACAACAACAATAAAAACCACTTTTCAGGTACCTCAAAAAAAGTTTCGGGAATTTCAAGTCAAAAAATAATTATAAACTTCTAACACAAATACATGCTGTATATTTTTGCGGCGAGATGCACACAGCGAGATGCATGAAGCGAGGCCGAGTCATAAAAGGGGGCCTACCGCGCGCCGGTTATAAATGATACTTCAAATTGGTCGCTCAAAATATGGAAAGTTTTGGCCTGCCTGGGTACTTGATCAAGCGTTGCGTTATTGATAGGTGCAACACTCACCAGTGCTTGCATCTCCATCTGTCATCCGCGGCCAGATGAACCAAACTCTCGACATGGATATACGGAGGGAGGGCCGAAGAATGCCAACGGTGCTCTGCTGCATCTTCGCTGCATCTCCCTAAAACGTTTTTCTTATTTGTGAGAGATTTTAATGCGATCATATGCTGCGCTGATATAAATGAAAGTAAAGATGATCTAAAGTACAAAAACGTTATGAAAACATTTTTATGTTCCTATAATTTGCTTTTAAAACACAGTCCTTCTAAGAGTAGAATACTCAGAAGCAAAATTCGATGATGACGAACGAAATATCCTGCATGGCACAATTCAAAACTAGAACAGGTTTTAAATAGTCGCAGAATGCCTTCCGAGCAGGTAGTGCGAAATTGAAGTGTTCGGTGCCGTGAAATTTATAAGTACTGAGTTAAAAGCTTCTTATCGATGTAAAATCTTGGAGTACCTCAAAAGAACTACAAAAATATCCTTTGATTAATCCCTGTGACTCATAATTTTTCGAAAAATTTTCTTGGTCATTAACTGTTGAATTATTAGCCTACTCCTTACACGGAATCGACACTATGAGAATAATAATGGAAGATTGGCGAAATCTCCAATACAGTGAAATATAAATATGTTTACTCTTTATGATTGAGAGAAAAATACTGAATAGATCTAAAAATAATACGAGGCAACGCTAATTTCCACCATTCACTGAGGTAATCATAAAACCCCTTTTTTCAACAGAAGTTCACACGTATTACATTATTCAGAATAATTCGATTTTAGGTTGCAATAAACTCGTAAAACGTAAACTTTCTCATCATATGAAGGGAAAGCACGTTACTTAGGAGAACAAACGATCCATTAATTGACTGCTTTTTCAATAAGTGAAACAGATTTGAGGTTGAAGTGACAGAATGTCGCAACAATAGAACAATTAGATAGGAATAAGTCTATAAATCACTGTCTGTTCAGATTTTGGTGGGTAAACATTCTCGTTCTATGAAATATTTTGATAACATTTTGAAAATTTAAAGGGACCTGAAATTTAGTTTTTAAAATGTCCGTTGGGATTTTAGTAGGTAAATTTTCTCGTTATGGAAACATCTTGATGACATTTAAAACTTTTAAGATGCCTGAAAATAAATTCAAAAATGTTTGTTGGGAATTTTTGTGGGTAAATTTTCTCGGTGTGGGCAATTTTTAAAAATCTAAAGGTGCCTGAAATTAAATTTAAAATTTTTTTTTTCAATATACCTTCACTGCCACCTCCTCGAGTCGCGGCCCCTCAGAAGACCTGGTAACTTCTGTCCCTGCCGAAGTTTCCCTGAGTTGCAGCTCTGCTCCAGCATTAAGCTTCCACTGCTGTGCGAAGTTACTCGGGACGTCTACTATCCCCTATGCACGTATTGTCCCCCCATCCCTGCAGTTTCTTGCATAAGGCACCTTGAGTAGATTTTGCAATTAGTGTTTGTGAGTTATGTAATGGAACTACAAGTGCCTGTTCTAACGTTTCATGAATGTTTTTGCCTCCTTACATCCTCGAAGTAATGGGATGAATACGAGCTAGTACGTATTCTTAAACTGAGCATTATCAACATTTAGATCGAATGGCATTAACAGCTGTTCATTCAACGGTGAAAAGTGGTGTTTCTTGAGAATGAGTTTTTAGAAGAATTGATGGCACTGATGAATTGATTCCTTTGCTGCTCGAATTTAACTGAAAACTCTCATTTGTATTTGTAGTCGAAAATTTTGTGGTTTTGAGTTATGTCTCCGGCTAATTTTTAGTTCATTAAGAGTTCGCATTACATTTTCAATCAAATCCCATTCCAATCAAATCTTAAATCAAACTACTCACATTTCGTGATCGTTTTTTGCGGGCATAAGTCACCAAAAGTTGTAATATTTACAACATTACTTATTAAGGTCACTTAATGATGATAGGAGCCTTTGAATTTTCCAAATGTCATCAAGATATTGCCTAGGGCGAGAAAATTTACTCACTAAAATCGCAACAGACAATGATTTATAGACTTATTCCTGCCTAATAGTTCTACCGTGTACCACATTATCTCACTCCACCCTAAAATCTATATCATTTCTTGAAAAGCAGTCAAACAAGCCACTCCACGCACAAATTTGAGTGTGTCGCTATTCTCATATAGACTCTTTTCTAATTCATTAAATCACTGAATCATTTCTATAGTTTATGGTTGTGAAACATTTCATACATTAAAACGGAAAGTATTTTAGTAATGTTGTAGTTATATTCTTAGAATATTCCTGTAGTATAGTATAGTATAATGTAGTATAGTATAGTATAGTATAGTATAATGTAGTATAGTATAGTATGGTATAAATTGATATGGTCTCTGTTGTTTTTCTCTAACTTAAAACATCTTCAGCACGCCGACTGACCTAATACAGTAACGCCCGTCAGAATTGCAAAGTAACAAGCGCATAAGAATTGAAAACCATGAGAAGATTGCCTCGCTCACCGAGACAGTGAGCAATAGTGGCAACGATGATGACGGATGAGAGAGCCGAGAAATGTCTCCAGTACCGCTGCTGCAGGTCTGCTAAGGTTGCGGCAATACCAGCTTTAGTAAAAGGTCGGTACATCTGAGCAGATTTCACAGCTTTAGTGACTGTATTTCTTGTTATTCTTTAAAAATACGTGAACCATTTATCCATGCAATGTGCAAATGTTTCAGTAGAATAAATTAAAGTTAATAGGCCTGCTAAAAAACTTTACGCATTTCATACAAGATTTAAATTTTTCATGAACCTAATACAGTATTTACTGCAGCACGTGTAAAATCTCAAAATCCGAGTTTGAAAGAGGCAATTTTATGGAAAAATTTTCCCTTCTCAAGTAAGTTCCGGTGTTATATGTGAATTTTTTCTCAGTATCGAAGACACACTGATATTCTAGTTTTAATCTAAAATTTATAATCGTTTTCGCATCGTATATTTATTCAAAAGACAATTATTGGTTTCACAGGTTTTCATTTTCAAACAAGGTGTTGTTAGTGTGCATTGAAAATAATAGATTTAGGATATAAATAAATTTTTTAATCGAAACAAAGGTGCATCATGGTTTTTGAATCTCATTTGAAGTTGATAGATTGAAAAAAATTTCCATTCGCTTGAAGAAACTTTTGTGTAGGATTCATACTACGGGCATTTGAAAAGAACATTTCAAGGTACTAAAAATTACAATGACTTTTCTCATAATAACATAATACAACTATACAACTCTAGGATTAAAAAGGGTGAGACCTGTTGCATTTTCTGAGACAAACGGGGAGTTTCGAGACCGAGGCAGAAAAAGCCTTTGTGCTCGAGACGGCCACGAAGTCGTTAAGGCGAGTGAAGCAAGGATATTCTTCAGCTGCTCTCCAGATAAAGCATTCTAGGGTAAAAAGTGGCACCTCTTCCCTGTTCAAATGGACGACCAGCTTTGTACGCTAATGAGCAAAGCTTGGCTGAAATTGCTGTACAGCTGCAATTGTCTCTTGATTTAACTTCCGCTCGCAGAGCTGAAATGTACGACCAGGTCTTCACTGTTGAGAATTTGTATGAGACCGTGCCGGGATGGGAGAAATGTAAACAGGCAACTTCCGGTGTACGCTGAAGAATACTTCACACTCTTTGAAAAAATCAAAAGTCTAAAAATTTTCTCTTCCCTACAGATGAAAAAGAAATGTGCTCTTTTTTGAAATCGAGAAAATGGACGTAAATTTTGTAAAGAATTTATGTATGTGCCGATAGATATTTTCGCTTGCTTACCAATGGCATAAGAAGGGAAGACTAATGTCATGTCATTCAACGAGCTCACCTGCACCGATGAAATATCTTCCGAGAAAACGGTTTTTTGAAATTTTTTGCTCTAAGAGGAACAAATTGCTCTAGAATGCAACACCTTTTGAATTTCATCTTCTTCAATTGAGATTTATAAATGTTGCAAAAAGTTTTTGACTTTTCTAGAATCTCTGCACTAAATCTCAATAGTTCAAAAATGACGTAAGCTACTTTTCCTTCTCTCAAATTTCAAAAGTTCGCTATATGGTGCGGGTCTTCCCTAGAGCTCCACATGCGAGCTTGAATACATTCCAAATTTACATTAATTTTTAGGACCTTGAGTTCTAAAAGAATCTGAAAAATTTGAAAACATGTCAGCCCGCTAACAATTATGAAGAGTTTTTGCATGAAGTTTCCACATTTTTAGAATAGTTGTGTGAATGGATCATCATCTCATATTATAAAAATAGTATGTACAATTAGATCTACAAAATGCGTTTGACTCAAAATGTTAGAGACAGAAACACTGAGTTGTTTTAAAATTTACCTCTTAAATGAACGCGGCTGTGCCTCTTCTGTAATATACATCTCACACTAATGATTATAATTTGACACAAATCATTAGCCCATGAATGGGTTCGTGAATTTAATTTAATTTAATATAACATATTCTACATTTTCTTAACATACCCTCGAATAACACGTTGCACAGACAATATTCAACTCTAAAACCACACGTATCACAGACAATATTCAACTACGGAACAACGAGTAGCACAAACGATATTCAATTCTGGAACAACACGTATCACAGATTCACCCTTTTCCAACAACTTCTTCCAACAATTCCTTCTCCAACTCCTTTTCAACTCCACCTTTTCGAACAATGAGGCGAAAACAACCCTGACGCAGGTGGAGGGCCGAGACTGGCAAAGCACCTCCGGCGTTTGCCACGATGTCTCCAGAGAGCAGAGGGCTTTCCAATTAGCCGCGTCTGCTACTTTACGAGGTAATATGTTGTAAGGCTGACAGACGGGAGCTTAATCCGCGATTACTAATTCCGATCGAGCTCTTCTTCCCCTTCAGAGCTGCTTCCGGCGCCCATCACAATTAGAGAGTATTTGGACAGGATGGATGCCAAGCACAGATTCCTTTACGCCACTGATCTCTCCAGAAGCTCTAGATGGTGGAACTCTGAAATGTAAGACTATTCTTCTGCGAGTCTCCGTAAAGTGCAGATGACGCGAATCACCTGCGAGTATTTCTTCACAGTATATTCCTTGGTATGAATGTCATAGGTTGGCAATTCTTGAAATTTTTCATTTTACAAAAGTACCAAAACACCCAAAAAATACTAAGCTTATTTCACTGAGCACTGCTACGTAAAACCTACGTTTATACATCTATGAGACACTAGCAAACTAAGGAGCACAGATACGAGTAATCGATTACCCTAATCGTGTTTTGCCATCTTAAGTCGATGTATTTCGCAATAGGGACAAAGTATGTGAAAGAAAATAGGCAAGACAAAAGTGCCAAAGATATTTAGGAATTATTCCACCAAGTGAATTGTTATTCTTTCCCGCATCACGCAATACGTAGCGCTTAGAACCTCACGATGATTATCAGAATATCTCTCAGATTTGGCTGATCATGTTCGTAGTTCTAGCTACCCTGTAACATGTAGTATTCATATAGTAGTCCAATGGTGGTTCAAATCCCGACGCTTACTTGCCTCTCCGGTGCTTCGTCTACTGACTATTATGATCCAGTAGAACTGTTGAACTTTGGTTGAACAGTAGAACAGTTCCTGTTGAACTGTTCGTCAATTTCTCCTGTTCAGTGTAACAGCGCATCAGCCAGCATGAAGTGGGAGAGTGTGTCACGTTGGCCTGGCTTCATTCTGTTCTTTCTTTCATCCGGAATATCATTCTTAATGCATAAGAGTGCATAGCGCGTACAGATGGTATTTCGCAGCAATATCCGACGGGAGCCCATACCGAATCAGCTGTGCAGTATGCATGAGTTTGAGCATCATTGTGCTGCATCACAGACCGGAGAAGCGTGCTAACGACGCCCTCAGTAGTCTGCTCGGCACCTAGCCAGTGCTTGTATAGCTCCTCTTCCGCCTCACTCAACGACTTGGGCTGGTTTTGCCGGCGAGACCACATGCTCTGATTGTTCAGAGAACTGCCAGCAACTGCGATGTGTGATCAATCCTTCCAGTACCAAGATTGCTAAAAAAAAGTTTGATGTTGAACAGGGGAAATGAAGATTGCTGCTTCTGAAGACATGCCTGAGGATCCCAGTTACACATGATTTATGTGTTGGACTCAAACTTTAATAACAAGCAGAAAGGGGCTGACAATCTTGTTTTTATGACAATACGAGAACTCAAATTTCGGAACATTTAATCGCATTCCTTGCTAGGTATGCACAAAATAATTAATCAATGCTAATTAAAGGAAGCTATACAATTTATACTTCTAAGCCTTCATAGTTGTGCAAGTTTTGACTCGAAAATAGAACAATTTTGGGAGATGAAATCTAGTGTTGACGCACCAATTTTCTTGATAATTTTCGCACCACCTCATCAATATAGTTGGTCATTTTCTTAGTATTGGATACCCGAATTCATGATCATCGCTGGTTGGGTCTTTTGGAAACATTTCGGGCTTAATTTTCATCGCAGTACTTTTAAAGATGTACAGAAACACGAACTGCTGAGACCGATGCGTTTCGTAGCGCCGAAAATCGTAAAACTCGAGCTTTCACACCATTATTTGAATAAGTGGCTATTCATGTCAAATTTACGTCAATTCTGAATTCATAAAACGCAAAATGTCACTCGCCCTGCAGATTTTTATCACGGGAGCAAGTTTTGCAACAATTCAGGTTCGCTCAACGACCTAACGCTGAACTTGAGCAATTTTAGCCCTCCAGATTTTCTTCAGTACAAATGGCTTTAGTCCGCTATCTGCCTTGGCCCAATTGACTGTTACAAGCTCATGCAGATCCGCTGGAGAGGCTGAGGATGTGAATGCATAAGCGGCGCCCTGAGAAACTCGGAGCCAGAACAAGACAGGGAGGCTGGCACGAATGAATAAATTACTCGTGAAAACGAAAGAGAATGTGGGAACGCACGCAGATACGAAAACCTTGAGGTAAAACATGTTTCCATTAATGGGAAACACTTGTGAAATAAGTCGTTTCAGACTCACAGCGATGAAAACTGAAAAATGTTCCACTCTCATCCCACTGTTTGAATTTTTCTTGATTATTTGTTCAAGCTGTGAAGCAATTAAATCAGATATCACAAGACTTCTGAGATATCATGGCTCCACGTGGGAAGCGATTAAACTGGATTAACAAGAGAATTCGAACAATTCACTGTGTAAACTTTCATTGTTTAATTGGCAGAAAAACGCCTACTATTGACGGAACTAATTGAAGTGCTCAGAATTAATTTGTAGCGTATTGAGAGAACCAGAAGAAACATAAGCTGGCTAGCTGAGCATAAGTTGCTATTTTACAGAAGAAAATCTTCATTTAGAGCGCGCGTTTTCTCAAAGTCCCGAGGAAATCCTTCCAAAACGTGCGAAGACACTAAATTCCAGAACGAGCTTCGCAACAGAAAGTCTTATTCGCTGCTGGCAAGGAACAGAAACAGTTAAATTTGAAATTGATCAGTGGAGAAAGTTTAACGGTATGTTAACAAAATAACAGTTGCAAAAAATATTTTTCAAAACATCGAGACTTGCAGTCTGGTGCTGCCGCAGATCTGGTCACTGATTCAACATTGTGATTCATATGATCTTTGATTCAGATATTGATAAAGAAAACATTCTCTATGAGACATTGACCCGTTCGTGGATATTTATTTCTGTTTCTTTTGTTATTGTGTATAAAGTTTAAGCATACCGCTTTTTTCATGAGACTTACCGTTAGTTTAGTGAAATGGAGAGCGAAGAATGCCATTTGACGAAAAACTTAATTTTGACTTTTATTCGAAATCAGTTTTCTCGCACGAAAAAATGATGTAGAAGAGTCAACATTGTTCAATAAATTTTTCAGTTCGAAACATTATTTGGTTTTTGTGTACTTATTTGTTGCTTGGAGCTAGTTTAAAATAATTAGAAAATTGCTATTTATCTTTGAATTGTAAGGGTATGTTAACGTGAAAATTTTTAATTGTATGCTGGAACTGTGAAGTTACTAGACATTCTATATGTGTGGAGTTTTGAATTTAGAAATACGAAAGTTATAAAACTCAAATCGCTTAATTTTGAATCATGGGCTATGAATATCCCCTAATTACTGAGCTTTTTATCCTCGGTAACTGAAATACCCACATTAGTATTGTACGAAAGTTGGGCGAATAAAAAAATCTTACGAATCACTAACTCTAAAAAATTTAACTTAGGAGTAATTACGCAAGCAAGAATGAAAATTCGATTGCAGCTCATGCTGCCTTCATTACATTATTCCTCGATGCAATCGTTCATTGTAGTTGCAAGTTTTAGTGATCATCTTCCAGAATACTTCACTTTCCAAAGTACTTCACTTGCTATACTTCACTTTCCAGAATACTTTACTTCCCAGAACAATTTACTTTCTTGAATCAGTTTCGCTTGCCAGAAAAATTCACTCAAGAAATGTAGGTGCGACATAAAAAAAAATTTTTCGTTCATTCTTTGCCGATTTCGAGAAACGACGTCCTTTTCAATCATTTCAATCGAAAAATTTATCAACCTTGCCATCGAAGCTGTAATAAAAGGGGCTCGAAAGTAGTATTGTAAGTATTAGTAGTGGTACGAAAGCACATCAGTAGTACGGAATTTTACACTCCCAACCTATTATCAGGATTGCAGGTGTTCCGCAAGCGCTTTGGCTCAGTGGTGAACACTTCTGAAACCTGAAATGTAAAAAAAAGCTCTATGCAGAGACTGATATTGCGATTCTCATTTGTTCTTTGCATGGCATTATAAATCTCATGTAGAAAGCTACCACCACAGCTCACTGTCGCGCCTAGCGGCCGCAGGAGGCACATTCTCTTCGGTCCATTGATGCGCTCGGCGATCAAACGTGGTCACGTCACGGCGTAGAGGCCGTTGTAACGGGTATTTTGGTCACCGTTATTTTCCATGGGGGTATCGTAAACTCAATGCGAAATTAATGAAAGAGGAGGGGTGTGCATAGTACGTGAATGTAAGTGCCACACATTTTTTCATAACCATGTATATATACACAGATATATATGTATATGCATACACATATATATGGGCATAATCGATTTTCTTTGGGCGCTAATTTAGAAAGTGAGTAATTTCTAAAAAAGTTTAGAAGGAATGAACGGGAATGAAGCCTAGAAAACTAATCATTGAACGGCCCAGAAACTTAGCCTAGCTTCTCTCTCAGCTCTTCAGTGACCGAGAAGATCATTACTGCATTCAGTGAGATAAGCAAAGATCCTCCAAGTGTTCAGTGAGTCTCGATGTGTGAGTTATTCGGATAATGTGAATGAGAAAGTCAAAATACTGAGGTAAGTTTCCGAATTACGTCGAAGTAATTCCGACGACGACTAAGTACTATTACTATTAGTTGAAAAATTGTATGTTCAATATATTGTAAGGGAATAGCTACTAAAATTAGGGGCTTTATATTAGGGGCTTTAATAGCTAATGAAATTAGGCACCTAAATAGAGAAATATTATGCGTGTAAGATTTGTGCAATTAAATTGGGTCCCCGCTCTCGATAATTCTTCCGGCATATCATTAATTTATTTTACTTGATAATTTTTAAATTTATTAGTTTTATACCTTCATTGATTTTATTTATTTTTCAATTTCATTAGTTTTTTAATTTTATTAGTTCTTTAATTTTTTCATTTCATTCATTGATTAATTTTATTAAGTAAATTAGTTTTTTAATTTCATTCATTCATAAATTTTATTAATTTTACTTTGTATGTATCAGTCTATAATTAAAGACATTGGAAAATCCATTGGGTTTTGGGTAGAAAAGTTTCCAGATAGCTTATTAGGACATTTCTTCAAGTTGTTGGGAAATTATCAATTCCCAAGAATTATACTTAACTTAAAGTTAATAGTTGATCTCTATGTCAACTTAATCAATTAATGTTTAAATCTAGATGTCAGGTTTTTTTCATGCTATAGATATTCAGCGCTTTAACTACAGTAATAGCGTACATGCCACGTCAAAAATGACGAAAATATGAAATTTTTAAAAGAGTTCATAAACTAAGTTGAGAATAATATAAAACACGATTACTGTCCAATTCTTCGAACAACGGAGAAGTGAGTTTCTATAACACAAGCATTGACACGTCTTCAATTTCATTAATCTTCAACTTACCAATCCTAATCATATCCGTGAAGCTCGTGCAGTATTTACACCCGGAGGCAGTGGTACCCGTTTCACAGAGACGATTACAAAGTACTTCAAAAAAACCCAAGACAAAAATTTTGATGCTATCGAAATAAAATTAAATATATGAACATCCTCGATGACTATTATTATTAGGTATCCTCTAACATTCTAGGCAACGATGATGAGCCCGGGCTATTCCTGACCAGGTTATTATAATTCCAGGCTATTGTAATTCCAGTTCCTTCTCATTCGTTATAGTTTTATGGACGGTTTTAATTAAAATAGGCTATCCAAATAATGGGCGAGTTTTATTCTAAGCTTTAAATAATTTGGGGGGCTATAATTTCAGCCCACTATAATTATTTAAGACAACGTTTATTCTGTGGTGATTTTATCACCACCGTGCGCTATTTTTACTCAAAGCCTTTTTTTTCAAGGATCCTAAAACTCTACATGGTGTATTCTTATTCTACGCATCCACTGTTCTAGGCTGTTCTCGATGCCTAGACCACGGAAGAGGAAACGAGGTAGGGTCATTTCTATGGGAGAAAATACACTTCTTCTTGTTCGACTAACCAATAGAACGGCTTTATTTCAAACAAACTTCATGACGTCAACAAAATGCAATACCGTTAGGCCAAAAGTGGAGCCAGATTTGGGGGTAGCAGTGCTCCAAGATGAAATTTGAGCGCTGCTATTGGTTCGTTGCCGTGACGTCAGCAAAACCGCACTGTCTATGAAAAAAAGACTGGTTTGAACGCACTTTGTTTCCTCTACCGTGGCCTAGACCTCACTGAAGCCACTTCGTTTGCCATCTCCTTAATGAACAGAACGATGTTTTCGCTAATAAACGGTCTGTTCTTCAACCTTCGCTTGCAGAACATTGCAGGAACATTGCAGATGATAAAGATATCATCGTTCAAAATTTAATAAAAATTTTTAAATGTAATAACCTGCTCATAAAATTAAGGAGCAAGTCACAAGGAAATGAATAGATATGAGCCTAAATTGCTTCACCTGTGTACATGGAAAATTTGTATTAGTTGAGCAACCCAAAACATTTCCAAACAAGATATTTTCAACACATCATGCTTCCAGTATCTAAGTTTCTAGAAAATCAGATCAGTGTTAAAAACAGCATAAATGTGATTTTCAGAGCCCCATAGTATTGACTCATATTTTTTGCTATGTTCCGAAGAAAATATTCTCGCGTCTTTACAACAAAACGACAACCCTAATCATACCCGTAAATTCAGTGTAGTATTCATACCCGTATCACCAATACGATCACAACGTACTTCATGCAACGCCAGTCAAAAATTTCGATGGCTCTCGAAAAAAATTGAATGTTTGTAGACCAACACGTGCCAGCTTCTGCCCCCCTGCAAACTGCGCAAAAATATCAAAAAATTGAAGAAAATTTGCACCAGCCATTAGCATCAGAGTTGGCATGATGAATTGGTAAATTTTCAAAATATTTACAAATGTCAATTAAATTTTAGCCGTTAATGTTATTTAACTATAATAATAAATGTTATTTTAACCGAATATTCGTTAATTTACAATATTTAATAATTAGTTATCATTGTGTATTAAATCTAGAATTGGAAATATTTAAACTACCAAGGATAATTTTTATTTTCAAACGGGACGTTTCACCGTCGAAGACGCTTCACCTTTCGAAACTAATGAAAATAATTTTTTTCCTGAAGGGTAGTTCAAATAAACTTTACTCTTCATGCATTTACCTAAAGTATATATTATGTAATATTCTTGATGTGAATGATGGGAATTGAATCTTAACCATAAACAAGAAATTCTTGGGTTTCAACATCGACCGAGAAAAAATGTCAGATTAACTGAATGTAAAGTTTTAGGGGTTGAAGACCATCAAGTAACGCTATATCTAAACAGGATATAATTTCTCACCACCGTACGTAGCAAATACATGTATATGTACAGTATGTTCCACAAAATCCCGAACCTAGAAATTATATCCATTTCAGTAATGCCATCAGAAGAATAACACAAGCATTTATTTCAATCAAAATTATCCATCAAAATTAACCCATAGAAATGGTATTCCTGATTTTGATGATATTACTGAAACGGGAAAATAAATACTAGGTTCGTAATTTTATGGGACATACTGTACCGGACGGTCACGAAATGATGATTTAGTTTTGTGTACTCCCATGGTCAGAAAAGTTGTAAGAAATCAAATGGAATAATTATCAGAGACTGAAGACATACACATTAGTGTTCTTCTCAGTTCTTATATTTGGTGGCAGAGTTACTCAATTCTCAGAGCTCTGTGATATTAAGTATTGTACGTGCCGTTATGTTGTTATGAATTTAAAGGAACAGAAATGAATTATATCTGAATACAGTGAGTTTTTCCTTGTTTCATTTACCATAAATCTACAAGAACCAGAAAAACATCAAACTCGCAATGATACTACCAGTAATGATCTTGGTTTGCATATCATTCAGATTTAATGAATAGAGGATAATTTATAAATTAATTGCACTGTACGGAAGACTAAAAACAATTTTTGATGCAAATATGAGCAGTTATGAAGAATGCAACTGTCAGCGCAGCAACATCCAGATGCCTCTGGTCTACTCTGCCTTCCATTTCCTAGCCTTCCAGGGATCTCCATTTCTTGTTTTTTCCCTGGTGCATTATGGAAATGTCTCTCAGGAACCAGCTATCCCGGCGCCATCTGGCGGAAAATTGTGTGTGCCGAGATCAACAGACGACTTTTCTTGCGCCCTAAAACAAGATGACTTAAACTAATATCTTAAAGAACCGAGAGCGAGGACTGACTTGCTTCTGCAGCTTCCAATTGTCGTCTGCTTAGAGAGCTCGCTGTACGTTTTCTGTTTAGTGACACTTGAGAAATTTGATCCTTTGCGCCAAGGCTATTGAAATTCAAATTGAATCTTACAATTGTGCTCTGCTTCGACGCACTTGTGAAATCTTTCCTCATCACTTAAAACAAAGATTATTCAGGTTTTTTGCTGGTAATTAATAAGAAGTACTCCTCGACTTCAGTTTGATTTCTGTTTTGCAGTATTTCGAAGTCATGTAAAAAAATTTGCGACCGAGGAACATCGTATCAGGGAAAACAGTAAGTTGATCTGAGCCAAATACACTTATCAAATACACTGAAAAATTCCTTCGTCTGCAGTGAATATTAGGTACTTGAGTCACTTTTTAAACGGAATATTTCCAGTTTCTCTGTGCATGATATTTATGATATCAAGAAATTCAGGCGGCTCAACTGCAACGTTCGTTTTATTTACAGTCGTTTTGCAATGATCTACACTAAGAACTCCAATGTCTTACTACCCCAGTTTTAGCCACGGTAGAAGAAACAAGGTAGGGTCAAACTAATCTCTTTTTCGTCGACCTTGTAGTAATACTGACGTCATAGCAACGAACCCATAGCAGCGCTCATATTGCATCTGGCAACACTGCTAGTCTCAAATCTGGCACCACCATCCTGACCTGAATTTATATCTGGCCATTGTAAATCTGGCCTGATGACATGTCGCAATGGTGACGTCTGAAAGTTTGTTTGAAATAAAGCCGTTCTATTGGCTAGCCGAACATGAGGTGTATTTTCCCCCATAGAAATTACTCTACCTTGTTTTCTCTACCGTGGTTTTAGCTGTGTCATTGGGATGAGAACGTAGATATCCCTCATTTTCGTATCAAGGTTACCAAACGACCTTCACAACATACGTTTCGAGTCACACAACATCCCCCAGCAAGATTTTAGAATCCGAGCTTTAAAACCTATGTTACTCACATAGATGTGCTAATAAATTTATTGGTGAAATTTAAAACGATAAAGCAGTTACGCAGCAGAAAGTCATTTCTCCTTGCCAGTATTCTGCTGATTAGACCTCCAAAACTCGAAGCCAAACATCAAGTTTTATTATCATTGGAACGGTTTTTTAAAGGCGGGTTCATCAAAAAATTAATTACTCAACTAAAGTAAATGACTAAATATTTAACGCGAGTTTGCTATTATCCAAATAATTCATTAACTTTCTGTTCACTCTGGTCAATAAATTCAAAATTCAACCCCTCGTCAGTTATAAAAACCAGTCAACCCCCCTTAATTTGAAAGAAGAAAGAAGGTGAAATGAAAGAAAGGCCGGAAGAAGTTAAAAAATTAAATCCCTCGAGAGTTGATGAGGCTGCGTGCACACGGCCCGTCAAAAACTTATAATAATGTTCCACAAATTACATGACACACGTTCCTATTTCCGGAGAATTCACGTGATATTCATTCCTACTCGAATCTGATGGATTAATACACTGGAAATTATTATTGTGGAGTTGATGAAGCTTGTATCACAGATACGCCCATCACACACTGCAGGCTGGCTTCGGACAGACAGGCAGACAGACAGACACCCCTCTAATTATAGTATAGAAGGGTTCCCTAAAGTTACCCCTCTTCAATAATAAAAAGAAACTCCCTACGGTTATGCTCTCACCAGTTGTGCACAGACATTATTGAGGAGGTTGGGCGCTGTATTTAAACAGGGTAATGCTCTCCGTCTTTGTGCAGCAGAGCATACTGGAAGGAGTTCCGAACCCTCCCTCCTACTTCCTCTCCTATACAATCTGCTTTGCTCCCATGTGCAATTGTCTCTCATGCAGAGACATGCGACCTCCTTGTTCGTTTTGATGATTACCAGATAACTGCAACTACTTCCAGTCAAGCAGATTTCCTTATTTTAAATCCCTTTATATCATCAAAGACAAACCGGCTTTGAATGAAACTCAATCCTGCTACCATTTCACACAGTGTTTTCAATTTTATTATATGTATGTTCGCTTTTATCGAGTTGTCACGTACGTTATTGGGCTGTCACAGATGCTAAGATGGCTCCTGAAGGTTAAAAAATCATTTGTATACATATTTAATGCAAACAAATATATGTATACATATTTTACTTCAAGCCTTTCATTTAAATTTAAACAACTTTATTGAATAATGAATCCATTAACTGTGACTATCTTCGGCGTAATACTGATAGTTAGCCTTTGCAAATATTTGCACAAGCATACTATTTGAGATACGATTATTTTAAGAGATCGTGATTCATCAGATTTCAATTAAGAAATGTTTTTTTCAGTACCTGGACTCGAAAAATATTTTCCGACGTGCTACATGTTGACGCTCATGTGTAATTTTGAATCCTTTATAACAAACCACATGGAAATTCTCTTGTTTTACGCTACGTTAATCTCCAACTTGCTACATAATCCATTTGTTGAAGCAAAAATGCTTATACCCCTACGCTCACTACACCAAAGTCTTTGAGAGACATTCATCACGGACAGAATGAAATTTAAAATAAGAACCAAATCATTAAAGCAAAATAAACAACTCTGAAACATGAATAACAGAACACTACCATCACAATTGGCGCACTTGCATCGGAATTATTGTGTAAAGTCCCCGTGTTTGTTCCGTGTGACGCCATGCGGCTGTAGGTGTTGTGCTCCCTGTCGCATTAGAGCTCTCTGGTCACAAAAATCTCGCTTATGACAACAAGGGCTTGGTTGGCTGCTTGTCCAGAGTGTGTCCCCAGCGCACAAATGTGCTTTATCGCTTTTTTTACGATCTCAGGTCGCTCAGAACTAATTTATAGCGTGACAACTGTAAGCAGCCCTTGCAGCACAGAGACGGTCTCGGCTTCTCGTTCCAGCGTTATAGTTCTACCGCGCAATTTATACGTGCGTCTGAAACAAGGCACAGTGTCTTTTACACTAAATGTTCATTTAATGTACATCCTTCGCACAAGACTTGGAATGTTTTCCGTGGTTTAGACGCGCTCGATTCAACGCGCAGACTTTCGTTACCGCCGTTGGGAAAAGGGAGAACTCAGCCACAATTCCCCACTCTATCCAGGTGTCGGAAATGGGCACCGGCTTGACCGGGGATAATAGTCATTGCGTCCTGGCTGGCTTTAGATGTAAGGCCTTTGAAAAACCAACGTACAAAATGATATGTATCAGGCTTGATTGGAATGAAACATCTTTTTCTGTGAAGACGCTGCGTCGTGACGCCATCTCACGGCTGGACTCTGCAACAGTCTTGCGATCTTACTCACCTCACCACAGTTTGTAAATATGATATCAACCACAGTAAGTGACGCAATGAAGGTAAAACTCCAAACTGGAATTAAACTCATTCAATGGCTTGTTCACTTCATGAAATTTATAAGCAGAAAGAAACAATCTCTGCAATCATCGCACTGAGTTATGAGGCCACTTTGAAATAAATCCATTTCTTATTTTCAGTTTTAATTGAACTAAGCGATGGGACTAAATCAGTTTCTCTTTGGAAAAAATTTAGCCATATAGTACAAAGATTTATATTTTCCCCACAAACTCGCATTATGCGCTGTTCATGCATCGCTTCAGGATAAATAACTAATTTTTCTGTTTAAAATGTTCATCCCGCTTGTCGCTGGCATTGTAGACTACTTCGCCATGCATGTGACTAGGAACATTTCCTGGAATAGCGTGTCAACATTTGTTGAGAATGAAAAGAATGTTTTTCTAATTTCTGTATTATTCACACGATGAGATTAAAGACCTTGATTGATAACAGAACTCAAGAAATAGAAGCTTTTAAGATTTGTTGATGATCTAATGTTCCCAACGGTTAGTTTCAAACGTTTTGAATTCAAAATCTGTTAACGCTGTTCTGCTCTGCGAAGTGGTTACTTTTATCAAAAGGAAAATAAACTTCGGGAATATCAGAGAAAAAAGAAATTGAACAAGAATTTTATCAAATTTTTACAAATATCTATCCATGTTTCCAAGTATATACAAAAGAAGGCTTCTATTCAGAAAATTTTTTTAGTTTGTAAAATTACTTGCTAGTTTACTAAAGTTCTTAAATGTTCTTAAATGTTTGAACATGAGTAATTACTCTAAATTCTTAGAGTAATATTATTTAACTGGAAACTTCATTAAACTCACTTAAAACATTTGGAAATGTGAGATTTCACTTGGTGCGATAAAACGTTTGTGAAACGGAAAAAAATAAATCATTTCATGAAAATTTATCTGATAAATTGTCTCTGAAAATGGAAACAGAATTGTCAGGAGCAGTGTTACTTGCAGTAATTGCCTTACTTAAGTACATCATCCAATTCAGTTACCGTACCAATGAAATAAAGTATCGTGTCATCAAAAAAATCACTGAAGACTTTGAATTACCGACAACAATTTTTGATGCGCACATGAAATCCTCCAACGCCATGATGAAAACAAGTCCCTAAATGTGCAAGACATGTAGGATGAAAAAAAATTGTATTCATCATGTAAAACTTCGAATAAAATCCTCCAACGCCATGAAAATGTGTCCCTAAATGTGCGAGACATGTAGGATGAAAAAAATGTTTTCATCCTACATGTAAAACTTGCCAAGAGAAATTTAACACTTATTTGGCTTCAAATAATTCTTTTAGATGTTCCAGACTCGCGGCAAATGCCTCCACAGGCTCGCCTCTGTCACGCTGGAGAGAGTTCCTGTCTAAAAAAAGGTCGATGTGCTCCCTAAACTGGACAGTATCGCCCCATTCGCTGGCGCCTGCCTACTAGAATGCTAATTTATTTGCTGTCAAGGAAATGCAGAGCCACAAATAAGAGATCTGACAGCCCTGGACTTGCCCTGGACATGGATTTTTTCGGACAATGTCGCCTGGTAGCGACATTATTGTGCCTACTTTAGAGCGCGAGTGGCGCCCTCCAGAGGCGAAATGAGAGCTTCAAAATTTGTTTCACAATTTGAACGGAGCCCAAAACGTCGTAATGTGTAAGTTTATTATTCTTGTATTGCCTTCGTGATATTTGATGCGAATGTTTTGCGATGGAAATCTACATCCTCGACTGTTTCCCCTGCAATTTGCTGAATCAACTTCAGAGATTTATTCATTTCATGTTAAGATTTTCCCTTGTTCATAGAATCTAAAACGAATTATTTCAACAGAGTTTGTTATAAACTTCTCTATTTGCTAGCAAACATTTTTTAGTGGTTTCACGCTTTTGTCGGAGAAAGTAACAATTGTTAAGAAATTCTCGTCTCATGAAGCTCGAACTAAATTAAAATATACAAACGGACTTTCAGAGCTACGTTTCTCTGAGTCACTGCAACTTTAAGCATTATTTTACTTCCATCTAGAGTTTCAAACACACGTGGAGTATTTCATTTCAATAAAGAAGCCTCCAGGCTAAACGAATGAAGAAGGCGCCTGTTCACTGACATACAGAAAATGATGACGTGACTTGAAGGTTGGACGTGAAGTCCAACCTTACAGTTGGACTTCATAAAATAGAAGGGTCAATTTTTTGAGCATTCATTGTTTTGTAGTTACAATTAAATTTTTGGCATGCCTCATTATTCAACTATTGAAATTGAATTATTGAAATCATTCAACTATTTATTCAACTATTGTTGCCATCAATATTGAAACTGACGTGGGTAATGGGTATTTTAGGTTGCGCAACGTCTGGTAAACTTGATGATTATTTTGTCTTTGTCAATGCAGTCGATGAATTGGTTATGCGCGTACCTTAACTTCTAAGGATAGAAATTTGATCCTCTTACTCGAACAATAAAATGTTTGATTCAAATTAAGAATAACTGGGACTAACACAAATCCATGAAAATTGAAATTGGTATAAAATGATGCATAATTTTTCTTGAGAATCGACTGACCATTTGAAAATGTGGTTTTACGATTATTTTATATATTTATTGAATCTAGATTTACCGGCAACATACAGATATTTCTTTATCTTCCATTGTGAAGGGTTGGAAAAAGTTTTTTTGTTGTAATTGATATTGAAAAAAGTTTTTGAACCGGGAGCAGCAATTAAAGTGCTCACACAGAAGATCAAATATCATCGTTGTTGGTTGTCTTTTTTAAATAAAAACAAAAGATATTTTAA
>JACJUY010010687.1:10671-28199 GCA_014220935.1 Platorchestia sp. MABIK
GCATTTAAAACGAATCTCCCAATTGCATAAAAATGGAGTGCACGTGTCACAGTTTAGCACTTTGTATTCAGAACTAATATCCAAAAGACATCTTTAGCCCTATGTATTCAGTGAAAGATGTCTTTTGGATATTTTTGTTGAAAATATTTTGTGAAACGTTCACTATTTTCATTGTTGTGTTTGTATCACGAGATAAATTTTTGTTCATTTTAATTCTAAAATTTTAAAACACCTTAATAGGTTGTACATTGAATTTAATTTCACCCTATTTTATATAATTATTCAAAACTTGACTGCACACGAAAGGTAAAACTTTGGTAAGCTTTTCACAGAAATATTTTAGGGGTATCTCAATTATATTTAGCAACGTTCGTGACTTTTTGGCAGTAAAGCGCAAGATTTGGCAGTGAAGCTTGAGAAATTTGGCAATATGTCACTCACAGGATCTGGCAACCCTGAGAGGGGGAAAGAGTGTCAGGAAAAGGGTTGGTAAGTGCAGCAGCTAGCGCCGGACAGTCACCGCATGAGACATGCACCCGATATATCTGGATTTTTTATTGCTCTACCCAATTGAAAATCAAGGACGTGCCTCTGGTGAATTAAGGACGAGACAGTCGATCAAGTATGAATTAGAGGCGAGTCGGCCGGCTCGGCCTTATAATTCGTTCTCCTCGCTCTTAACTACGCACGGTCGAGCTCGGTCGTGATATTCTAAACCGGCCAGTTATGATTTGAGGACGCAAAATTTTCAGTTCGTAAATGACCATAATATTTGAGGACGGCCATCCGTTGTTTACAGCCATACAACTATCATTGAATTATCGCCGCATAGCGGACGAATGTAAGCCATGAAACGTGTGTTTGACATTGTTGTTCAAAATGTATCAAGCTTGAAACTATATTTCGCATAATTTTTCAATTTTCAAACTTTTCCACAAATATTCACAACATCGAAACTGAAGACTTCACTGTGCTGTACAGTAAATGCATTGATGCGTTTACTTGTGTTCATTTATGTATTTTTACCATACCTCTGCTGTGGGTATGTTTTTATTTCATTCTTCAGTAGCAGACAAGTCTAACAAATTACTACAGTCCGAGCAGTATATCTCTCTCAGAAGAGAAGTGCTACTTTCTGAGAGGATAACGCAAGATTTCAAATTGAGAAATGAGATTCAAGAGTGAAATCAGTTTAATCACTTTTTAGTTCTAAATGCATTTTAATGAATTTAATTATAATTTTGAATTTTCTAAAATGAAAGTAACATAAAATGAAATTGATAAATCGGGAATCATAGTGATTCAAATTATACCTATGATTAATCGTGTTCCTAAATTTTATTCTGCATCGTTCTATTTTTTTACAATGAAGATATCGTGATGTTGACAATGCTAATTATTTCAAGAATAACATAGATTTCAAACAGTACTTAAGCGAAAACGTATTTTATTATGATAGTTTCTAATAGCAATTTTCCTGACGTTACCCGCTGTAGCGGATAACGAAATCTAAACGAAATGAAATATTGCATAAGATCATTAAAACTTTGCTAAATTACATATTCCTTTTTACATTTGGTAATCAAGAAATCTTATATTCTAATAAGTAATCAATTAATTTTCGTTTAAAAAGTAAAACAATACAAGTCTAAATTTTTATAGTTCGCGAATCAAGTAACGTTGTTTTTCAATTTCTATTGGATTTTTTTTATTCCTGAGGCAGTCGTGCGTAGCTGAAGTTTTCTCTCAAGATATACGAGTGTTTGTAACATGGAAATAATACATAAAACATTTATGTAACACTAATTATTATTACATTCTGATGACATAGCACAAATGCATATTCTTTAGGAAGAGAGAGAGAGAGAAAAGATGAAAAAATTAGAGACACTAGAACACTCTAGCCTGCTTATTATTTTAAATCAATTAAAAGCAAAGACTTAATCGTCAACGAAATATACTGAGAAGGCAAATAATGAAAATAACATATGTCTGAAAAAGAAATTTGCAAGTGATTGGTCAAGAGTTCGTTGAACATGAGGTCTATGAATTATAGAATATCGTCTATCAATCGAAACCCGGTCGATGGCACCGGCGTGCCAAATTTCGACCACTCGCGCGAACACAAACTTTAACACAGTCTTTCTTCCTAAAAACAGGGTAAAAAAAGGTAGTTTTGAGAGCGCTTTAACTTTTGAAAGAATGCGTCTATCGACTTCAAATTACTCTCAAATGAAAAAGTAAACATTTTCTATTTCCCATATCGAACACACGACCACGACCCTAACGGTTTTCTGGAAAATACAGAAATATATCGATGAGCCTTTCCGACTCGCGCGCCGTCAAAAACTTAAGTTGACTCCTCCGTACCTGCGCGTTGTCAAAATATCTAACTTTGCTCTCTTCTAACATACGAAATAATGATATTCTCAACGTTACTTTTAATCAACAGACCATTTCATTTGCAGTTGTTGAAAAATTCGATGTCAAATATCGAGGCCGAAAGCACATCGAACTAGACCGTGACGTATAGGACGTGGGCCATGTTTAATTTTTGAACAATATCATAGCAGAGGAGCATAATTTAATTTTTTGAGAATACATTCTTAAAACGATTCAGGATATTACTATCATTTAATTAATCAATTAATTAGTTAAAAAAATACCAGAACAAATCTTTCTTACCTATAACTACAAATTGAAAAGGAAGGAATGGAATAAGCCCGTGAATACTCTGACAACGTTAATGTTGAAGTGGGCGAACCGTAAAAGTTTGTTGACCTGCAATAAATTTAAAAAGGAGAACACATAAACATTCTGAAAGAATGTGGTGAGACGTCGAAACAATTACATTAAGAATGATATTACCTCAACATGAATACATTTGCCTGTACGATAAACTTACCGCGGAAATCGTAGCGGGGGCGAATACATTAACGCCTAAATTACCTGTTTTGTAGGTTAAAATCTGCAACACTGACATACTTTCATAAGAAATAGTTGAACGTAAATATCAATAAATATCATTAGAGGATTGGTACAAAACCAACTCAAGTGAATGAATGAGCATTTCAATGGATGAACATATAAATGAAAAAATAGGAAAAACAAGATAACACAAATCATTATTCTGAGAAAATACCCATGAGCAAAAGACAAATAGTCGAGTAAAGGGTTTAGAAAATGCTTGAAATAAAAACAGAAAGAGTATTCTAGATTTGAAAACAATTCATAAGCATGAGGGAAATATTAACTACAGAGGCTTGGGTCGAGTTCCACATAAACACAAGTAGAAGAAGAAAAAATTAAAGCTTTTGTATTCGACAGATATTCCTATATGTAAGGATGACAATGAGACTAATGATATAATATTTGCATAAATGAAGATTTATATCCAACACACAAAATGTTTGGTTATATGCATCTATCTTTCCAAATTTGGCCCTAAGATAGGTTTAACACGGATATTAATGTGAATTTGAAATTAAACCCGCATTGATGCGTCTGACTCTTAGAATGAAATATTAAATTCATATTAAACGGAAATATCTTATAGGAAAATTTCTAAGGTGAATGACTTCGACAAATTCAAAGTGAAGAGGTCAGTATAGCTATCGATAAGCAACATTCTTCAGCACTACAGCCCAAAATTGAGAATAAAATTAACCTTGAAGTGTAGACAAAGATCCAATATTTGATTGGGTGAAGTGTATTACTTCAAGAAGGAATTTTTAAGGCGAGAAATATATTAGCGAATAGCGCTTTTGTATTTGACCTTAAAGGTAATCGAACACTTGGCTAATGTTGCCATTTTAATATTTTACCAAAAAACGGAAATGCATTCCGGCTGAAGTCAGAAATTTAGTACAATTTTCATTGCCTACAATGACGAGTAAGTGCTGTATTTGTACAGTACAATAAAGTTTTGCAGTATGGAACTGCCCCTAGGGACTCGTGAAATGACATGGTGCAGTCGACTGGGAATTTTTAATTGTTACTGAATTTTGTATATGCCTTTGCCAAATTATTACAGAAAAACATCGTGAATGTGAAAATGATTGAACTAAGTCATGGGAAAACAAAAACAATAATAATTAACCTCAGTGTCATATCCTTGCTTATATCAATATTCTCAGAGAATATAAGCTTAAGTTTTCCCTCTTCGATCAAGGCATATCTGGAGCTACACTCAAGCCGTTTTACTGGATACATACTGTATTTGATTTTGTCCTGTGCTCAAGTACTTTCTACAAAACCTGGAATATGATTTTTACTTCCCTCTCAAGAATTTGTTCAACCCTTTACTCAGCCATTCATCTTTTCCTCGCGGTTACTGTCTCAAGATTAGGTGCGTTACCTCTTTTTCATTTGTTTTTATTTTATTTAGGAGTTCAACCAATCAAATAGTCATTCGCACACTTTGTTTAGTTGTGTATCTTTTTAAAAATTATATTGAATGACCATGCTAGATAAATATTGCTGATGAATTAATTTATTGCGGTGTATAACAGATTACTATGACATGTCTGTTTTTATTCTTACTTCTTTGAATCAGGTCATTTAGGCGTTTATGCATTCCTCCGCAACGATTTTTGTGTTATGTTTTGCATACAGGCTAATGCGTTCATTTGAAGTTCATGTCATTCTTAATGTCTCTGTTTCGATGCCTCAGCGCGTTCTTTCAGGATGCTCTGGTATTTTTGGCTACATTTTTTAAAAATTTATTTCAGTTCAACAGGCGTTTACGATGCGTCTAGTTCAACATTAACGTTCTCAGAGTATTCAAGGGTTTATTGCCTATTTTACGTAGAATTCAAAGCTATGGGTGAAAAACATTCACTTTGTTATTGATTTAAGAGTTAAATTGATGAATTGACGAAATAAAAAACTCTTGAACCTCTCAAGAATATATTCTCAGAAATGAGAACCATGCTTCTCCTCCACTGAATTGTCCAGAAATTGTATGTAGTCCACGTCCAATACGTCATTGTGCAATTTGATGTGTTTTCGGCCTTGACATTTGGTATAGAATTTTCTAACAAACTCCAATATGCACTAAATGTAATTTAATTTTTCTTCTCAATCAGCTTTTCTACAAGCGACATGGCAGTTCATGTGCCACTTCTTAATCCTCATCTAGTTTCCCATGTTTCGCTAACTCATAACGAATTAGAACCAGCATATTTTTACTGTTTACTTGCCGAAGATATAACCACTGCCGAATTAATTTTTATGTTTTTTGATTGAATTCATTTCATAGTCTAATTTGAGCATTTTAATTTAATATTCAATCATTCTTACAGCCCAAAGTATAGATTCATCGTATTACTTTTTTGGAGATAAAGGTTTTAATTTTCCATTTATATTGCTCATTCGTCAACTTGGGTTGGTTTTGTTCCGATCCTCATTTGATATTTATTGATATTTTCGTTTAACTATTTTTTTTAAATTATGTCTGTGTTGCAAATTTTAATTGCATGTCTTTTTTAACACTTTCTCCTGTGAAAAAGGTAATTTAGGCGTTAATGCATTCGCCCCCGCTACGATTTCCGCGATAAGTTTTTCGTACAAGCTAATGTATTCATGTAGACGTTAAGTCATTCCGAATGTTATTGTTTCGAGGTCTCAACAAATTCTTTCAGAAAATATAAGCGTTCTTTTTTTTAAAATTTATTGCACGTCAACAAACTTTTACGGTGCGCCAACTTCAATAGTAACGTTGTCAGAGTATTCCCGGGCTTATTCCATTTCTTCCTTTTCAATTTGTAGCTATAGGTGAGAAAAATTTGTTCTGGTATTCTTTTAACTGACTAATTGATTGATTAAATGATAGTAATATCCTGAATTGTTTCAAGAATGTATTCTCAGAAATTAAATTATGCTCCTCTGCTATGATATTGTTCAAAAATTTTACATGGTCCACGTCCTATACGTCATTGTCTAGTTCGATGTACTTCCGGCCTAGATATTTGGCATCGAATTTTTCAACAAATGCAGATAAAATGGTCTGTTGATTAAAAGTAACGTTGTGAATATTATTATTTCGTATGTTAGAAGATAGCAATGTTAAATATTTTGACAACGCGCAGGTGCGAAAGGGTCAACTTAAGTTTTTGATGGTGCGCGAGTCGGACAGGCTTATCGGAAAATGTCTGTATTTTCTAGAAAACCGTTAGGGTCGTGGTCTTGTGTTCGATATGGGAACGAGGAAATGTTTCACTCTTTCATATGAGGGTAATTTGAAGTCGATAGACGAATTCTGTCGTCTCCAAACTACCCCTTTTTTACCCAGTTTTCAGTGAGAAAGACTGTGTTCAAGTTTGTGTTCGCGCGAATGGTCGAAATTTGGCACGCCGGTGTCGATGGCCAGTCTACAAATTACCCTAGCCTTAACAGTTTGAATTAAAATAGAAAAACAAAAAATGAAATGATGTATTACACCCTTACAGCCTTGCATGAACACGTGAAATATTTGCAATAACTTTTAGTCTAGTATAATGTACTCTTCCAAAAATTTGTTTCGAACATTTAAACGTTACTGTGTAAGTGTCAATTTACCCTAAAAATTTGCTCGTTGAGCTGGTTCGAACTACTCGTAGTTGAAGTTTCAAACTGACAGTCCGTGACACCGCGCCGGTGGTGCATCTCTGACAGTTGATTAGTTGGTAATGTCGCTAAAAACTGGAGATAAGAATTTTATTGATTGTAGTGAAGATGTTTGAACATTCTATGTGTTGGCAAATTTAGAATTTGTACTGGATGAAAGTTCTTCCACGATTTTGTGTCGATCGACCATTACTCTCATCGTTAGAACTTTCTCGTCGTTAGGAGAGTTCAAGTTGAGTTCAATTTTTAAAATTCAGTCATGTGAAGGGTGTTTTTAGTGGAAGTTATATATCAAAGAACTCAGGATAGATTGCTCTTTCATTCTATTTTGGAAATTCTTTAGTATCAAAGGAATTTACTTACTAAAAGTTATTTGTTTAGAAATTGAAAAAGTGCAAGAAGCAAGTTCTTCTGCCGATTTAGATATTTACTGAAGGCCGTAAAAAAAGTACGGTGGCCCACTGAAGGAAATGTTACAGAACTTGCCTGTTGCCTGAAAGAAAATGCTACAGTCTCGTGTTGGCGTTCTTACGGCTTCAAACTTAGCAGTTACATCAAGTAAGTATTTTACGCGTATGTGAATAGTTGTTGTTTTGAGTATTGGTTATTTTGTAATATACATATAACGAATATTTCATTGTTTTCAATTATATACTTGAGTTTTAACCCTTTTAGGTGCACATGGAGTAAAGTGTTTATGGGGGCAGTTGAAAAATAATTGAGTAGACGTATAAGACTACTAAAGAATCGAGGTTTGTGAACAGACAATCCAAGGAACTACGTTGCAAAGTTAAATATGTGTCTAAATGTTCATAAAATTAAAAATAGGGTGATCTCACGCCGTCTTATTGTTAGAGTTTCAAAGTCGAAGAGAGGGATTGTGATAGTGTGAAGACGAGGTAAAAGATTTTTGTCGGGAGGTGGCCAACTTGTTGTTTACCCACCTTTAGTAATTGGGGGAATGGTGCGCAAATTATTTCGTCATACATGTCGCCCTCTGTTATTGTTTCTTTACCCAAAATGGTATTTTTACGATAGTTTAATCAATGTCGAGGATAGAACGAGTTGAGCTTTAAAGTACTGTGGCATCAATAAGAGTAATATGACATACCTAAAATCATGCTTTTACGATACTTTAATCAATGACGACAATGGAACGAGTCGAGCTTCAAAGTACTGTGGCATCAATTACAGTTATATACTTTATTTATACTTTACACTAATAATACGCTTTATTTTATAGTGTATTGAGACTTTCACCTTCTTGATACACATTAGAGGATCTTTTATTTCTATAATCTTTTTCTTCAACACATCTCGATAAGAATTTGATGGAGTGGTTTCTGTTTGAAAATATCATTTTATAATTTTAGCATTGAAAGCATAATTTTACAAGTGCTTCTTATATAAATGTGTAAATATTATTATAATTGTACTTTAGTGTGAACATAATTATATATGAACAGGATATTATAACGACTTCCATTTATGGTTGCCAGTTCAATTTCTACTAAAAAAACTCTCATTAGTTTGCTTGCAGTCGATATAGTAGAATTAAATCCAATATTGCACAACTGCAACTTACTCAAACTTTAACCGTGCCGTGAACCATATCATTAACTTTGTGTTGACCGTTAACATTAAAGAGTTTCCCTTTTATTCAGTTGAACATAACATGACTTGACACAACTCACCCTAACAAAGCTAAACTTAACCATGCTCTACATGTGCCCTATTTTTAAACATAAGACACAGGGAAATATCCAGCAGGAAACCCAAAATAGTTTCCAACATTATAATTTAAATGTTACGTTTTATGCAATCATCCCCACTAGCACTTCTAGGGGTGGAATTGTTAATCTTCTGCCGGAAAATTTGATAAAACTTTATTGTAAAGATGCTAAGGAGGAATAAAGAAGTTAAGCCATAAGGAAAAATACGCTACAGGTCCTAACCTTGACGTATCTGAAAATATCTCATACACGCGTTTTTACTTTCAGAGGAGTCGGATTCATCCGAGGACCCTGAGCAAGGTGCTCAACATGTCTCAATTATGACAACTGATGAACTCGTTCCCGACGTAAGCCGGTGAGAATTACGTTCAGATAACGTTGTTTCGTTTACATTGATATGTGAACTTCGTTTTATTTTGTTATATTTATGAGTCCTTACATCAAAAAGAAATCTATTACAGTGCATGTTGAGTGTTTATTTATTTTATGCATTGCTAGTTTTATTTGTGGTATTTTAGGTGCGTAATGTATTTGAAGGTTCGAAGGTGCTCGCAGTGGTACAGTGGTTAAGGGTTCGGCCTTGCATGTTGGAGACGAGGGTTCGTATCCCGGCACTGGCGCGGCGATTTTCCCCGTTGGGTGTAAGGGAGAGCTCAAGCACAATACCCCACTCAACCCAGGTGTCGGAAATAGGTACCGGCTTCACGGGGGAACCGTCATGGTGTCCTATATAGAGTGTTAGTTATAAGACATTTGAAAAACCAATGCTTAAGATCATATGTATCAGGCTTGATTGGAAATAAAGCATATTAAGATGCCGATGTTTGTTTATTGCTATTAATCTTTTTCTTCAACATATCTCGATAGGAATTTGATGGAATAGTTTCTTGTCGATACATGCGATGAAACTATAAAAAAGTAAAAAGGAATAAATATTTAGTTTTATACTTTTTTGTTGTAAAAGCTGTGTGAGTAAGTTCATACTTCACACAATCACTAGTGTTTATTTTACAGTTGACTTAATCGGTCGAAGAACTCTCCCAAGGAATGTGATTTCGTTTTTATCAACGGTATTCGATGTTATGTCAACAATTAAATTTTGGGAAAAGGTGTACTTTAATTAATATAAATGCAATCTTCTCAGGGAACTCACAAAGAACATCTAGTTCTATGACCATCTAGTTTCATGGTACTACACGGAACAATTCGAATATATTTTGACTTATTTTATTACTTAATTTGTCCAAATATGGTGCGCATCTTCTCTCTTCAAATTAAGCATTTTAATTTCCATGCTCCTTCATGCAGATATTTCTTTGAAATGACGCAATAACTGTACTTATGTTTCTGGTTTTGAGAACTGTAACGTACATATGCACATCCTTTCATTTACCTTACAAAACTACCATAAGACCTCTTAAATAATATTTATGAACATACTGGGTAAACAATTCTATCCTTCCTTTCATTTCCAGTTCTGTTGCTTCCCCCAATAAACGGAAATAGCTGCCATTCAAAGTCAACCCAATCGCATGGAGTGCAATGTTGAGATATTAAACGATCAAGTTGCTGGGATCTCCTTGCATCTGCAGGAGTATCTTTACTCAGAAAAACCTACCAACGTAACACCAGCTCGAGGATTCACGCGTGCGACTTCAATAGAAGAGCTGGACTACATACTGCAGCGTGAAGATCTTGTAAGTTGTATTGTAATCAAATGGTTGTTAACAATTCCTTCCATTATATCAAATTTTCATTTAAATGTTTGTGCATAGTGGATTTGACGCTTTTTCGTTGTGATGGGAAGTAGGCGCGAAATACATGACTAAAGCTTGGACAAACACAATCTTTTATTTCAGCCGTCATAAGTCTTCGTAGAGAGACTTCATAGCTTATGTGCTGCTGAGGATTCAAATAAAATTGTAAGCGAATGTACTTCGAAATTACAACTCTTTTGTTGAGAAACTCAAATTTTTAAACATGTCTCACAGTTTTTAGCTCTCAAATTTCTTGGTGCCAAATCTGATGACCGCAAGGAAAGCAAACCTTAGTCGCACAGTGACAGCGATGATGAAGATCTTGCTAGCGAGAAACCTAGCTACAGAATTCTCCATGACAGGTTTAGGCGCTCACAGACAGATGACCAAAATTAAGTTTGACAACTCCCCCGCTTGTGCAGTAATCGAAAGTGAGTAATCATGATCCCATGTACGTAAGAGTATTGTTACAGAAAACAAATCAATATTTGCAAATCATGTTCACAACATCTCTATAGTTTTTAATTTAACGACGTAAAATAGCAGAGTAGGATACAGTCTGCCATAGTTTGTTGCGTGCAACATTCTTCATATTTTTTCTGAGAACATGTTTTACTGCTTCGACCTCATTGGTTAAATTGAAGTTCAATGTTCAACTCAAATTTGAAGTCAATCGGAGTTAGCTATTTTGAAAATGGCAAACATTAACTGGATGCTGCCTTCGTTTTGTTTTAATTAAGTATTCATTAGAAATCGAGTTTGTGACTACTGGTCGGTCAGCAGCATTATGAAAATTCTCTCCTTGGCCACCGGTGGCGCTCAAAGTGTTGATAGTTTTAGTGATAGTAGTCATTTGGAGCGATACTAAGTGTGGTCTGTTTGTAAATGGGAGAAAAGAGGAGGGCCGGATGAGGGTATTGTCTCAACTGACGATGATTTGCCATGCTCATTGCGCACGTAGCAGTGAAAGTATAACTATACATATGTTTTTAACATAAATGTGTGTGAATATAACTATAATGAAAGGTTGGTAAGTAGTATATTATAAATGTTTTACAACTGTTATAACACAGGTAATTCAATTTTTTTTTCTCCTACAGAGATTGTTTTCTAGACAGTATTTCCTTATCCTATTATAATAAGTAAATCTACTGATGTGTAACCTAAAATGAAGGGTAAACTATAAAAACCTATTGCTGTGAGAAGTATTTACCCTAATTAAAATTTGACTCATGAAAAGGTGAAATAAAAATACAGCTCCGCACCGCAGGGATATTTGGCTGTGATATTTGGGCCACCCTTCAAAGTTTTCCTGGTACTAGTCTTTTAACTGGTTGGTGTAAAAAGTACCATTCCTAAATAAAAACTGTTCGTAGTATTACGAAATACCATAAAACTATGTTAAAGGTATTTCATACTTTGAATATTCATTTGTTGGATATAAGTAAAAGTTTTGCTTCATGCAAAATCTAACGATGAATAAAAGAGCAAAGAAAATCGCTTTAATAGGAATCATATTTCTTTAAAAAACATTTCAATAATAAAAAAGAACGTTTCCACGAATTAATGGTCATTTTCAACCTTCTGAAAAAATACAAAAAAAACAGAGTTATAAGAAGATCAAAATTCACTCATCAGTGTAATTTATGCCATTAAAAAAGGAGGGACAGAGACTACACTAATTGCAGTGGGAAGGCTGATTGCATATTGTTTAAGGTATAGGTTTATCTTTTAAAATGAAGGGGGATTCTAAAATACGAAGGTTAATTGTACCGGATGAAGAAGAAATTACATCAATTAAAATCGTCCAGCCGGACTGGAAGGTCACAACTCTCTGCATGAAAGCGAACAGCAGATTTGGGAGAGGAAGAGAGTAATTGTTTAATTCGAAAACTCTCACCGGCATGCTCAGCCACACGAATATCCAGGGCTTGAATGGTCGAACCCACGTATTCCGACACCGTGCGCAACAGTGTCTATAAATGACGGAGGAGAGCATGCCATTCGGTAGTTTGTCCTTGTAATTGAAATGAGACCCGGTTTTATACGCATTAACCAATACTATTTTGAAGTCCACATGTAAAATGTATTCAAACAGCAACAAGTAAAGATCTTTTTTGAGCTTTTCGGACTGCTTGCCAAACAACGGAAATGAAAAATAAAATTGTTTCTTGCGAACAGTAGGTAATGGTACGCGGGAATAATAATTTTGATTTCAAAAATTCTTGACACATGATGTTACCAGTCCTGAAGGGAAACCATTTTGACTAAAACGATTTCAAAAACTCGAATTCGCCATGAATGATTTGAAATGAAGAGCAGACACTGTAGGCCCTAGAGAGTAATGTTTTGACACTGTTATTATAAATATAAATGGGGAGAAACTAAAGAAACTTATTCCTAGGCCAGTGAATGTTTGCTTGCGAAAAACAGAACTTTGAAAACGGCCATCTTTACGGGTAATTTTAAAATCCAAAAATGAAAGAGAATTGTGCGTCTCCGTTTCCATAGTAAAGTTAATATTGGGGTGTTGAGAGTTCAGATACGAGAAAAATAAATTACAATGCATGGGACTTTTGAACAGTAAGAAAGTTTCGTCTATGTATCGTCTGTAAAATACCGGCTTGAAATCCAGAGAACAAAAGTCAAACCATCGTTGTTCGTGATAGCACATAAAGATATTAGCTGAAGTGGGCCCCAGTGGCAGACCCATACCCAATCCATCAAGTTGTTGATAAAATTTGTCAGTAAACATAAAAAATGAATTAAGAACAGAGAGCGGAAGGAGGGTTTTGAACAGAGGCTTGGTGATTCATCTATTGCATCTATGGGAACTAGATTTGTGAGCACGAGCTGGTTTGGTAAGTATTCAATTAGTTGTAAGAATAGAGGCATATGTTTTGTTATGGAACATCTTTTCCCGGTTCACTGGCGACTTTTTTCAAAAATTTTTTACATTCTTCTCCAACTTTAATCTTATTTCATTAATTTGTTCCCATCTTGTTGTGCCTGTGCACAAAGTTTTGGTCATATAGATTCTCTGTCTCTTTAAACTAGCAAACATTTTAATTCTCGCTTCGAAATTCTTCGAGTAGAAGATTTATTTCAATCGATTATTTTATTTATACCTAGCTTTGTCATTAAAAATTCGGTTACGCTCAGCGAATGTGTAAGGAGGCCCGGTTTAAGGCATTTCGACTTACGACGACTCGCCAATACGAAGGAGTGTCTATAAGCCCTATTAATACATGTTCTGCTTTACGGCGATCCGTCTGTAGCAACGAAAAGCGCGGAGAACTAGTTTTTTTCTTGCACGGCTGAATACATGGTAATGCGGCGCACAAACAGGTTTATGTACATATTCTCATCATTAGTTAGCATAACATATGCGTGTAAGGGCATATTTATATGATGTATGGGCCTAAGTTCCGACTTGCGTACGAAACCGGTTTACAGAAGTCCATCAGAAAGGAACGCGTTCGTAAGCCGAAGACCTCATGAATATGAATTTATCTGTATATATTTGTATGATTCACGGCTGGCCATCATTGAATTTGAGGTTTGAAAACCTCTCGGCAAGGCACAACCGAGATTATCGCCTCTGAACGATCCTCAAATGCACATTTATGTGTGTATATTTATAAATATAAATTTGGGGGTCGTTCAGAGGCGATAAATCTCGGCTGTGAGCGTCCGAAAATTTTTTTTAACGGCAAATTTAAGGATGGTCAGTAGCGAACCCTGTTCGTATCGCCGGCGAAATCAGACGAGCAGGGACGTAGAATGCACGATCATCGCGGTTGGCCGCCGACGTCTCTGGGCCAAAAAGTTCGTTCCTAAGTGGACATTTCGCCTATGATTCGGAGGCGGTTTACCGATGATACGTAACTTAGGTGCTCTGTTCGGCCATAACACATCGGCGATACGTCCTCGATTTTAAATTGGGTATTCGACACAGACACACTTAGTTCACAAGCTAGCGAAGGTACACATCGTTCTTTGCTTCGTGAGAGGGGGAAAGTGGGTCGAGAAGGGAGGAGCGCGTCGAGGAGGACGCCGCAGCGTACGCTCCTGGTACGTTTTAGACGCCTCCCTGTTTCCACTTTTGGTACCGGTTTCTTCAAGGAACCATAAAAAAAACATACAAAAAATATATTCTAATGTTCAGATTTAGATAGCTTTCAGAATGTCAACCGCGTCAATTTTTCCAAGCAATTTAGCTTGCAAATCAAAAAACCTCGGTAGAAAAATGCGGTAGAAAAATTTCATCAACTGTTTCTCGGTAGAAAATGCGCTCCCTGAACTGTTGAAGATGAACCGTTTCAAAAGTTATCTTCTATAGTTGTCGTAGAACAATGATTTAGGTCTCATTGAATGCGCAAAGAGTTGTTGTATGGCTGGACGTAGGTTCGTTTTGAAATTCACAGTAATTTTTTAGTTACATTGAAAAATCTACGGAGAATGCATGACTTTTTAAAAAACAATTTGAAATTTCGTTAAAAAAACTATTGCGAAACTCAAAGCGAACCCACGTTTAGCTATGCAGCAACTCTTTGCACATTCAATGAGACCTAAATCACTGCGCTATGATAACTCTCGGAGGAGATTGCGTTAGAAAATTTCCGATTTTTTCACCCATTTCCTTCCATTATCTCCGTAATTATTTTGAAAGCAGGAAAAGTCGGGGATACGCCCCGTACTTATTTTCGAAAATGCATACCTATGCTGAATTTCATAGATCTAGATCACATGAAACATACGTGATAGCCATTTCCTTGATTATGGGTGGACGTTCCCACTGACTGATCTAGCAAAAAGCACCAGGTACAACAGGAATAATCACTCTCCTTCTGAAAACCTACCTTAGAATACCATACATTTCTTGATTTACATTTTCAATATGTCAATATCTGCTGGTTACTTTCAGAACAGCCTAAAACACGCAACAATGATCTTCCTGCCTAAACCAAACTCATCCCCAAAATCAAGTCAAAATTATAGACTAATCTTCCTTCTGGACGTGTAAGGTGAATTACTCGATAACATTTTAAACAACAGAGTGTCAAATTTCCTTCCTATTCACAATCATATGTATTGCAGACAACATGAATTCAGATGCAACATAGGAACAAAAACTGCCTCAGCACCTTTGCATGAAACAATAGCAAACAAATTATCCCATAAGTTTAGAATTAACATATACCTAAGAGACGTTACAAAAGCTTTTGATAAAGTATGACACTCCGGCCTGGTTTTCAAATTAACACAAACAGATTTTCACCCTCTAATCTTCCGGACTCTCAATAATCGCCTTAGTAATAGAACAGCTTCAATAAGAATAGGAAACTACAAAGGGCCCCAATTCTCCTTGAACACAGGCGTGTCCCAGGGGCTTGTTTGTCAAACACTCTCGTCAGCTTCTGCAAGCATGCGAGTGTTTAATTACCTTCAGACCATGATAACGTTGCTGAATCTAGTTTTAAATCTTTTGCCGAGTTTCATTGGTCAGACCCTTTAGAATTTTTTTTGCATTACGGACTTTACTTTGATTTGATTCCGGTGTCTTTGTTTAATTTTTATCTGACACGAGTTTACGGGAGGTATTTCCTGCAGAAATTATGATTTCTACATTTTCTTCATTTCGTTGTATTGGTATTCTACAAAAATCTTTTATTTTGTCCTCGTACGGAACTAATAAAAATTGTGATCAACTTCGACGTTGTGAGAGAGGAATTGACTTGATTTGACTTGATTTTTGCCGTTACGTAACTGTTACTCATTTTTCCTTCGTTAATTTTTTAAGATTTTCGAAACGTTTACATAAATCATTGCGTTTTGTAGTAGACTTTGTTCAACGCTTTATGGCTTTTTTTGTCAAAGTTTCCTTGATGAACCTACATCGTAAAAGTCTTTTGACTGTTTTAACATTCATGTTAGTTCCTTGCTGGGTTATATAACCCGTTTAACAGCTTATAACCGTATATTATACCATACCTATATCTTGAACGTACCTTTAAAGTTCGTAACCATACTTTTACCTTTGGTAATTTTTAATTTGGTTTTCAATTTATTTGTTCATTTTTAATAATACCTATTATTCATTTATCTTTGCCCTTTTGGTGTAACCATGGTTGTAAGTTGGTGTAACCGTCAGAGTTAAAACTTGAAATGTGTTTGTTTTCTTTTCGCCATTCTCTGCGTATAAATGTGAAAATGACATTTTCTATGTTTCCCAATATTTTGCGGTTTCTAACTTTTTCTATGTAATTACTACTGTGTTATTTCCTAATTTATTTTTTACTCTGGTTTAAGTACCGTTATAAATTTGGTGTAACAGGAGGAAATGTTTTGTTTCCATGCGAACCCTGGTCAATGAAAATTGCTGTATTATTCTTATTATTATTTTAGTGGCGTATTTTTTTGCGTATATGTTTCAACAGTTGTTCCTAACTGGCGTTTTATTCATGTTTTTTTTAAGCACTAACTAGTACAATTCGGTGTTAATTCCTGTTTCTATCTGCGTGGTAAAATTACTAATTAATTTATTTCTGAGTTATAACCAGCGGTACGTCTTTACAACTGTGTGTCTCCTTGCGTTGTTTGTCTAGTACAAACCATGTATTGTGTAATTGTGTTAGCTGATATTTTGATTTTAACTTTTTGAAGAAAAAGGGATTATATGTATTATCGCTTCAGCTACCCTTTTCATCTTCGCTTTGCGTTGAAGTATCTAACCCATTTTGCTTTGCATTATTGTATTTAACCAGTTCTATAGTGTTGTGTTTACCGTTTTTTGGACTGCGGCGGACGGTGCTATCCGCAATATTGATCAGACTTTGGTTTGAATCAGTTCAAATCAAAATTTTTTCTTTTCGGCCGATAGTTTTTTTCGTTCGGGCTTTGCAGTGGCCGAGTGTACAGAGCGTTTGCGTTGTGTGCTTCATGCACGGGTTCGAGCAATGTACGCAGCGGTTGGCGTGAAAAACGCTGACGCGGTAAATCAGGGTCGTTGCCTGCAGTGTGGTCACTGTCCTCAAGGAATGTTACCTGGGCACTAAACGAGAGGAAAATAAGGCCTTAAAGCTTGGGCGTGACTTGGGACCTGGGGAACCCCTATCATGTACATTCCCTGTAAGAGTATCATGTCAATGATACTCAGCCACTCTCTACTAAAAGAGAAAAAGGCTTGGTATATACCAAATGCCATGGTTTTTTTCGTATGAGGGGAGGTACATGTCTCCTTCCGTACATTCGTGAGCCGAGCAGCTTAATTAAAAGCGCTCGTCGTGTCTCCGCAATCGCATATTGACTGAGCATTTCCCGCCGATGTCAAGGTCCGGCAAGCTCCGATCCCCAGTAAACAGCTACCCAATTGAAAATCAAGGACGTATCGCCGATGTGTTATGGCCGAGCAAGGGAGAACCTAAGGGAC
>JACJUY010010690.1:17909-28196 GCA_014220935.1 Platorchestia sp. MABIK
GACGAGACATGAAAACTTGTTCTCTGTTATGGGACCTCGTCTGTTCAACTGTCTTCCGGCGGGTGTCCGGGAGTTCGAGGGGACGCTGGAGTCGTTCAAGGGGACACTTGATGGTTTTTTGAGGACAATCGCGGACAAGCCTCCCTTGCCCCATTACCACCAGCCTGCCGAGGGTAACAGTATCCTGCAGCAGCTGGCATATATGAGAGCGGCTGCCCCCTAACCGTTCTGGAGACGCCGTGGCCTGCCTCGGCTGTGGTGGAGCTGCTGGCTCCCTTCTCTGGGGACCTGAGGCTCTGTCGCTGCGGGGAGGTTGGCGGCGTCGTGAGGCGGCGACTCATCGTGGCCTGGAGCTGTGCTCCAAACTACATCTCAGGAATCTCAGGAAGCTGTCAGCATACTGGCACACACAACCACTGTGTGTCGCATGTATGTAGCTGTCAGCATACTGGCACACACAACCACTGTGTGTCGCATGTATGTAGCTGTCAGCATACTGGCACACACAACCACTGTGTGTCGCATGTATGTAGCTGTCAGCATTCTGGCACACATAACCACTGTGTGTCGCATGTACGTAGCTGTCAGCATACTGGCACACACAACCACTGTGTGTCGCATGTATGTAGATGTCACATGTATGTAGCTGTCAGCATACTGGCACACACAACAACTGTGTGTCTGTAGCTGTCGCATAATGTCAGCACAGATAGAGACGCACGCATCCTCATCTCGGCTACTACTCGCATTGCCTATTTGGAAGATCATTATTATTTAATGCCAATTTTAAGATCATTATTAGTTAATGCTAATTTTAAGATCATTATTATTTAATGTCAATTTTAAGATCATTATTATTTAAACCCGAATTATTATTGAATACATGTTCGAAGTTCGTTATAATTTAATCTCTATTTTAAGACTACTGTTATTTGATACCTGTTTAGGATCATTATTACTTAATACCTATTTTAAGATCATCATTATACAGTTGGTGTACACTAAAAGTTAAAAAAAATTGACACTAAATGATGTTCTAAAGACCACGTATTTATAATCCTGGACAAACAGTAAGCAAATGCACGCTGCAAACATGACAAGACAGACATACACATTATTTTGTATCTGTGCTGAAAGCAAGACACGAAAGCATGCAGCACGTTAACAGAAATAGAGTATATGCTTACTTTCTTCAAGTTTTCAAGATGTAGTCAAAAGCTTAATGACAACTGAAATAGGTACATATGTAAAACAAGTGTGGGTTCTGTTAATGAATGAAACTGAAAAAATTAGCAGAAGCGTTTCCCCCACACCATAAACTTTGAAACTTGACGAAACTTTAAAAGACAACCCCCTTTAATTTTTTATTGAATAAATACATGTATGGAAATCAATTATCAAAAATTTAGGAAAGTCACTGTGCATTTTTGTTGTCACTGGAAAGTGTGTGTTCGTATAGCATTTGGCGTTACTCACCGCACCCATCTTCGATTTTTTTATAACGTAATTCCTAAATACTTCCTGCGTACAATGTAAAAAATCTCGAAATAGAGTGAAAAAAATGTGAGTGTAAAAAACCTCGTCACAAAATTGCAGATGTGAATGTATTGACCACGCACTTGTGGTAAGATAGTCGGGAAGCTGTTGAAGTTCTTTGCATTGCATTTGCGTCAGAGCGTACTCGATAACTTTTTGAAACACCGTACGCTTAGCGACGCATCGTTTTGTTGTGAAAAAAATGGTACAAATTCTACACATGTATGACGTACATTTTCATGAAGAGAAAATAAATATGTTTAAAAAAATTCAGCTTATTATTAATTCGGTTTGAAGATATTTCTTTCTTAAATTTACCACCAATTAAACGAGGAAAAAAACTCAACTCGTGAAACGGAATTATTTCAGAACTAAGTAGAACTTAGGAAAAGTTGAAAACACAAAACAAAAAGTAATTGAGAACTCAGTTGACCTTTTTCGCCGCAGCCTCTATGGTTTTAGCCGCCCAGTGAAGAGGCCTTTACTTGGGCGGCTAAAATCATAGACGCCCCGGTCAAAAAGTTAAACTGAGGAAGTGCTTCACTGCCCCCTCCCCCCCTCCTCGCAGCGAAGGGGCTATTTTAAGAGGCAGCTAAAGTTAGGCGTGTTTATTACGAGGCTTGTAGTGGTCAAAGCCTGGCTTTGTGGACGCGCTTTCGCCGAGCCGAGTAAAGAAAGAAACACGGCGATTTAGGCTGGCCAATGCCTATTTCTAGCGGCAGTGAGACTAAATACAAGCGTCTTTGATGCGCTGCTCACCAGCTAATGGTTAAAGAGGCTGCATTAATTGTAATTATGCATTATATTATTTGTGCATAATTTTTAAAGAGGCACTGCACCGTAATCCTTCTATTTTCGGTAGAGAAATGCAACCAAAAGACAAGCTCTCAAAGACTACCATTTGATCGTTTCTCGAGTCATTCGAATTAATGTATCTAAATAATTTAGGGACTATAGAGTTACCAATTTTTAGCAGTTAAAGTCAGTCTACATAAATGACATCGTAAGCGAATGACCAGCTTTGAACAGCCTGCTTCTACGATGTACGACCCAGTCTAACTTTTTTCACCGCTCAAGCGATTTAATTACTTGGGCGGCGAAAAACGTGCATGCAGGCGGCGGAAAAGTTAGGCTGGGTAGTAAATCCCAGATGTCTATAGCATACTTTGCGTAATATTTCTACGCTAATGTATGAGCAGAGTCGTGAAGTATTTTGGCGCGATACTGATGTTTCAGATTGGTTCACTCGTGCGTCTCTTCAGCTTAGAGGATGAAGGCCTATTTAGTATGGAGTTAAGGGAACATGGAATCTATGCACAAAGGTTGTTCCCGCAAAGTATCCCGTGCGCATAGGAACAGTAAAATAAGAAAGAGGGTGGTAACACGTTGACTACGATTGTAACGGTTGTTACGGTTGTTACGGTTGTTACGGTTGTTACGGTTGTTACGGTTGTTACGGTTGTTACGGTTGTTACGGTTGGGTTGTAAGTGACAGAATAGAAAAAACGACTGTTCTACGCAAATCCATTCCTATCCTTTCTAAAAAGTGTGAAAAAAAATAATCGCACGATCGTATTTTACCTCGTATGCTGCTATCAATTTTGAAAAAGGTAGTGAAATAATTGAAATGTTGTTCATTTGTGTCGGTATGCGAATGAACAATTTCCGTAGTGGTACTCATGTAAACTAAACCATAGTCAACGTGTTACAGGGCAGTCAATTGTCTTGCATCCGCATTCTATGTTGTGAATTAGACGGCAGGGTCGAGTGGGCCATAAATACTTCAGTGTTGCATGCTTCTTGCGTTCTCTATTTTGGGGTTTAGACATTCTCTCATGCGCCTTCAAATCACACAACGCACGTGACCGTGAGTGTAAAATAAATCTACTCAAAGTTCGGGGGGTTTACACTCTAACATTCCTGCACATCTGTGTTGCTGTGCTGGGAGCTGCTGGGCCGGGTGAAGCTTCTGTCTACCTTCAGGAAATACCAATTGGCCTGTTTTACCAATAAGCCCATGATTAAATACTATAAATAAGCGTAAACCAAATACTACCAATCAGCCTGAATCACATGTGGATAATATGCATAAATTACATTTAACAAGTAAATCTACCTTGATTTTTACCAATAACTCTAAGTTAGATATTACCAATAAATCCAAATTAAATGTTACCAACGAGTCAAAATCAGACATTATCCAAAAGTCTCTCTTAAATATACCTAGTAATACCTTTAGTGTGTTTGTTTATTTGTTTGATGTCCGCTTGTTGCGTGTGTCTGTGACGCTCACAAGGACGCTCAATGACCGTATCTGTGATACGAGTTTCACCAGTGCACAAGTACAAGAATATTTTAATGGCGGGTACTATTGGGATGGATATATTTGTTGGACATCCACATCTGGAGGATTTAATTTAGGAAAATATCGAATCCCATCATTTTTGACGGTGTACACCACATAGTGATTAAATATTACCGACATGCCTTCATTAATATAGCTCTTTGTTCGACATTCATGCCAGCAACAATTAAACCAAAAATTTCAGAGTTCCCAAGTGAAGGAATAATGTGATACCGAACAACCGTAGGACACGGCCTCCTCAAATAGGACCATTGCAGGACAGCCGGAACTGGAGGAGTAGCAAACGGGCATGACGCGAGAGAGAGAAAGAGAGAGTATGAGAGAGGGAGAGAGGGAGAAAGAGAGGGAGTTGTTTGGGAGGGTCAAGGGTAGAGGGCAAGGAGGGCATGAGAGAGAGAGAGAGAGAAAGAGAGAGTGAGAGAAAGAGGTCGGGTTTGGACCATACAGTCAGTCAGAGCAGATCTCGGCGACAGCAGCGACAGAGCTCAACACGGCGGTGAGCGTGGCAGAGCTCTGGTGTGTCACAGAGCTGCTCTGCCTCCTCTTTCTACCGAGCTCATTCACCACTCTGCTTCTTCGTCACTAACTTATTTCACCTCGTGATAAGCCAAAAACTCGTGTGAGAGATTTTCAGTGAGGTTAAAAGTGAATTTTCGTGAGGGGATTTTAGATCCTAGTGCATTTTTATGAGGAATTCAAGTATATGTTCGTGAAGGATTAAAGAGAGTTGTGATGAGAGCTGAAAACTAATTTTTGTGAAGGATCAAACTAAATTGTCGTGAGGGATGAAACTAAATTTGTTTTGATGATGAGTTAAAGATTTTTGTGGTTTAGCCTTCCCCGTTTGTCTCGAGCTCTCTTCCTGTGAATTGCAGCTCTCGCCTTGACTTCGAAGGTGTCCTTTTCTTTAAAAAAATACGGCTCAATGTCAGCATGGTACTCTACGTTTGAGAGTGTTTCACTCGCACCAAATGAAGACGTCTCAATTAAATCATTAAATCGCATTACATTGGATAAAGACGTGTGGCACTTCAAACGATGAGACATTCCTACGAAAACTGCTGTTCATGTCTCCAGCTAACTCCTCTTCGGTGCATCCATCAAACTCCACGAACACACTCAATATGGTGTTGCTCAGAATGAACACCGACGTTACTGAAAACTTCGTTTTAATTTTTGCAAGCACGAGCCTCTCCTAACTCGAGCCGTGGCGCTTACGACATTGCCGAAATGTGAAAGTGTTGTGTTTTGATGTCAGTGATGCGGCCAGTCCAGACGCAATGTTCAGAATCCTTGCATCACGCATAAATGTAGAAGTGAAGAGCGTGCTCATGTTGAGGAAACCGCGCACAACATTGCACTGATGCAGGTGTGCAACAGTATGCAGATAGTAGTGCGAGTGCAGGACGGGAAAGTGAAAGATTCCAAAAAATATGTCAAGTGCTGTGTCCAGAAGCCGTAAGTATCTCTCCTGAGGTCATGTTGGTCATGAGCGATTTCTTCTTCAGACGTCGCGCTCATCTAAAATATTCCTCTCACTCTAAGTGGTTCCTTCTCCTACCGTGGTGTTGCTTCAGCATAGCCGCGTCGCGTCACCATACCCTGTCGTGACATCACAGTTACACCACGTCATCTATGTCTGCACACTCCACTTCTTCCCCCAAGGCCAAACTGACTAAAGCTGTTCTTGTTAGAATACGATATACAATAAGGAATATTTACTAGAAAGCTCGTGATCACGACTTGGTTCAAAGATTTATACCGAAACTGCAGTAACTCTGCTCAGTAACTGATCCTTGTTGTTGGAATGAGAGCGCAGTTACTTGCCTTCAGTTCCTATTCATTCCTTAGGACCTGATTTGATCAATTTTTATTTAATTGTAGTTTAGGTTAGTGCGCTTCTGCTCACAATCAGTTCAGTGCAGAACCCAAACCGCGAGTCTTCCTGTAACGCAGTTTGCCTTTCACGAGCTCATGCTAGACTAGATCAAAGCTACATACAAAGTTGGGGATGTTGAGAGTTTCTTCGGCCAAATAAGTTGTGTATTTCTGACGAAAATCGCGACGATAATGTAAAAGTTCGTTAGTGCCATGTGAACAGAAAGTTTCGGAAGAACATCTCGCATTGTACGCTTCAAATGGAGCGTAATTCAGTGTTGCTGGATGTGAGAAAAAGCTTCCAAGAGTAGACAGTACATGCAGTATCTGAGGAACTATCCGAGTCTGCCATCAAAAGTTTTGAGAGGGAAACCCTTCAAAGTCAACACAAATCGTAGAAAAAAGTGGTAAGTTCTTTTTACACCAGAGAAAGGGTAAAGCGAAGAACCAGCCAAAGATTATGATTCTTCTGAGTACATAGGACATAAATAGAAGGGACAAACGTGGAAGAAGAATACGAGCGCTTGGACCGAAGTTGCGATGATCCTACCATCCTTGTTTAGGAGCTAGAGAGGAGCTCTAAGCTGCAGTTCTGGGGGGCAGTTTCGACCACTGGATGATTGTAAGGCTCTTGTCGCTCTCTTCTCAGCTACAGAACATCGTTCGCGCTACGGTTTTCTCTCAAATATCAAGCCTCTCTCCTGAATTGTGTACCACTTCAGCCTCACCACTTCTGGCTGCCACGCAGCGTTATGGAAGTTAGCTCAAACTCCGGCCCTCCAAACCAACATCTGTTGCGACAACTTCTATCTCCGATTTACACGAGTTCGCCTTGGTGACTTTAGAGTCCCTCGCAACGAAAATTGTTAAAGTGGCTTGAGAATGATGTTCAGGTGCTCTGATGAATCCCTGCCTAAAAGGATTTGTATGATGAACTAAAGTTCCCGAAGAGATTCACAAACGTCGTGCACCTGAATCTTACGTATGTTGTGATTAAAATGCCCGTACTATGAGAGTGACCTTGCAGTTTACAGAGACAAATGGCATCGTAATCATGTGACTGGAAGGCATTAGTGCTCGATTATTTAGATATAGTTGACTAAATGCAGGTGTTGCGCTGCTCCGAGAGACCGAGAGCTGTGTTACCTCAACAGGGGAGCTGGGAAAGAGAGAGAAACTCAAGGAGGCAGCAGAAATGACGGACGGATTTTACAAAAAGGTGAAAGTGAATGCGTTTTGATGGTGACATTAAGATTTTTGGCAGCATTGCTTCCTCCTCACCGACTCCTAGTAAAGTTTCCTACTTCGAAGCCTCCTCCTCCTACTCCTACCTCTACCTTAACGCGACTTAGTTCGACCTTCCGTTCTCTGCTCGACGTGCGCATCGCAAGCCACCACCGCCGCCATGCACGCTATGAGCTCACTCTTCGAGAACAACCTCAACTTCCTCATGGTGCCTTTGTGAGTTTTCTTGTTCTTGTTAACATTAATTTTCTTCTTAAAGGATTTTTTAAATTCTATGGTTCCTATGAGAGTCTTCTTGCTTTTCTACAAATTAATTCTCTTTTCATAGGATTTTTTAAATTCTATGGCCTTTTAGAATTATTTTTAATCCTATGGTTCCTATAAGAGTTTAATGGTGCTTGCGTGAGTATTTGTGTTATTATTAAAATTAAGCACTTCATTTTGGATTTTTTAAATCTATGGCTCCTTTAAGAGTTTTATGGTTCCTGTGTGAGTTTTTTAGTTCTTATTTAAATTCAGCTGTGCGTTTTGGATTTTTTAAATCTATGGCACCTACAGAAGTTTATTGATCTAATGGAAATGTTATGTTATTTATGCATTTTATGGTTTGCCTCTCAATTTTATGATTTCTATTCTAGTTTTATGATTCCTTAATAAATTCCATTGTTTCTGTGGAAATTTTATGGTTCGGGTATAAGTTTCATGATTCCTATTTGAATTTTATGGATTCGGTTGTAAGTTTCATGATTCCTATCGGAATTTTACGATCCCGGTGTGAATTTCATGATTCCTATTGGAATTTTATGATCCCGGTGTGAGTTTCATGATTCCTATTGGAATTTTATGATCCCGGTGTGAGTTTCATGATTCCTATTGGAATTTTATGATCCCGGTGTGAGTTTCATGATTCCTATTGGAATTTTATGGTTACTATCCTTCCTTAATGGTTCTCAAGTACGATAAAAGGTTCCTATGCGGGTGTCGTGAATCCTTTGACAGCTCCGTGCTGAGTTTCGTGGTCCTGATGTGAGTTTCATGGTAGTGTGTAATTTGCACAGCTCTTACGAGTAATCTAAGCTTCTTCATTTTAATGTTGCGGGGCTTTTCTGGAATAAATAAGTCTACGTACATAAATTCTGGAAGTATGTATTCAAGTCCTGAAAGTATGTATCTGAGTCCTGAGAGCATGTATCTAAGTCCTGAAAGTATGTATCTAAGTCCTGAAAGTATGTATCTAAGTCCTGAAAGTATGAATCTAAGTCCTGAAAGTATATATCTAAGTCCTGAAAGTATCATGCTTTACCCACAATAGGCCTATGTACCTCAGTCCTGGAAATATTATGCTTTACCCCCAAAAGGCCTATGTACCTCAGTCCTGAAAGTGTTATGCTTTACCCCCAATAGGCCTATGTACCTCAGTCCTGAAAGTGTTATGCTTTACCCCCAATAGGCCTATGTACCTCAGTCCTGAAAGTGTTATGCTTTACCCCCAATAGGCCTATGTACCTCAGTCGTGAAAGTATCATGCTTCACCCACGAGTTCCATGGCTGCATCATCAAGTCCTCCAATTCTACAAAGTCCTCAATATAAACATTTGAAGTACCCAGATCAAATGACGCTTCCCGACGCTTCACGAATGTTTCTGTGCTCGCTTCACTTATATTTCGCGTTATTTCAATCCTGAATGAGCGTGATTTACCATTTCTCTCTATATGAATGTTAAATGAGGTTCATGTCCATCCTTAAATTGTGACCTCCAAAATTCTGAATAAATTTCCCCTTCCATGCGATATGCATAATTTGATCCTCACAAGTAAGTTAAACCTGGTGGCCAAACACCGTAGACTTGTTCCAACAAAAGTTCATTTTCCTTTTTTCTGTCCAATTGTTTTCAGCCTCTAACGGTTTCCGTAATTGGCATTAAGCAAAAAAACTACAAATCCCATGTACTTCAACGTTGTTCGTTTCTGTACTAAAGTTTTAAATACTCAACTGACTTTTGAAGGTCACACGTAGATATATGTCCGTCGAAATTGAGGGTCGCAACTGCAATGTGTGTTGTTCAGGAGGTTTAAAACTTAAACTTTTTATACGGTGTAAGTCATTCCCGAAGAGAAAAACAGAAAATAAACTTCGAATCTCATTCGTATAAATGACCTCATCATTTTTTAAAACGTTTCAAATGGAAGATATTGAACTACGCTCATGACTATGATGAGTTATTGCGTAATTAATAAACATAAGAAATGCCTCCCAAGCAAAGAAGTGTTTTAAAAGCGCGTGAATGCATAGAAAAATTTTCCTTGCAGTTAGCGTGAGCTACGGTCGCATAAATTAAGACTAAACAAATCATCAATAACTTACTAGGAAAAAATTCATTAGAGAGTGATTGCTGGGAAAAATCATGCTAATTTTAAAACAAAGGAATTAGCTTTTGACAGAACTGAATATTGCTGATAGAACACGGATTTCGCCCATGATAGTAACGGGATTTTCATCACTGTAATCCCAAAAATAATTTCAGATCGCTTGTGTATGGTTTTAATTTGATTTATTCAAAACAAAATGAAGCATGATATGCAGTAACAGTACGAGATCGTGAACCTTATTATTTCCAACAGATATTCATAATCATTAACTAATTATTAAATGCAGGTACTTTAATCTCGGCTCTCGCCAAATAACTGCGCAACCAGCAGCAGAACAAATGCGCCCTCACAGCGACTCATCCAACTCCACACTGCAGACTGCAAAGAGTTCGACCACCGCTGCATGAATTATATTAAGAACTTACATCAGACCGCCGAAGAAATTATCTACAGGTAAAACATGAAGATCTGCGCAACAAAATTGTTTCCTACAATATTGAAGTTTCAGTAATTAAATAATGGAGATATGTTGCGACAAGTGGTAATCCTCGCTTTACTAATATGTTTCGAACCAGCCACGTGCTTGTGAGAGTAATTGTGAGAGTAGTGTGGTGGGATAGATATTTATGCCTGCCAATACAACGCTCTGAGAATTACACTACATTTTCACCAGTGCCTGCGCTTGTGTGGCGTAGAAAAGAGCCATAAGCGTCTTCTTCGCGAATACTTTTTACTGGCAGCCTCTCCTTGTTGGTGGATGTTCTTTTGGTGCCCCACACCCCACATCCCACACCCCACGCCAGCCCCACACCCCTCACCAGCCCCACACCCCACACCAGCCCCACACCCCACACCAGCCCCACACCCCACACCTCACACCAGCTCCACACCAG
>JACJUY010010692.1:16580-28192 GCA_014220935.1 Platorchestia sp. MABIK
GTTGTTGCACTGGCAGCAACACGAGTACACTGCTTCAAACGTCAAGTAAAGGTTAAGAAATTAACCTGTTCGGGAGCGCAGCGCCGCTGCCGCTTGCGCCCCCCGGCCGTCTTGTGTTCCTCCTCCAGCTTTGTCCGCTTGGATCCTGCACACACACACACACACACACACGCACCGTCACTCTAGTATACTACACTCTAGTTCTAGTTATTGTTCAATGGAAACGAAGTTCAGAATGAAAGAGAAACGAGTTCAATGGAAACGAAGTTCAGAATGAAAGAAACGAGTTTTACTATTTAAATGTGTATTTCATATTTGTTTCCGATTAATACGACCGAAACAAATCACAACACGAATATTTCCCACGCACACAAAAGAATTAACTATAGCACATGTTTCAAATTCAAAGGCCTTCATCTCACTTGACTGTGAAGGAACACTTGGCTCTTCCTCCTCCTCCTCATCCTCCCCCAGCTGCTCGTCATTGGAGCTGTCAGCACTGCTGGCAGACTGCCAGCCTCCGTCAGGCAGGAACTCGTCTTCGTCAGAGTCCACGGGGATGTCCTCCTCTGACTCGTCCTCGAAGTCCGTGTCGTACACCACCTCCTTGATGCCTGCCGTCATGTAATGATGTTCTAACGTGATACAACACAATGTTGTAACGTGATACAACACAAAGTTGTAACGTGATACAACACAATGTTGTAACGTGATACACCATAATGTTGTAACGTAATACAACATAATGTTGTTGACGTAATGCAGCATAAAAGAAGTTGAAACACCGACATAGCTGGTGCTTGATAAAGCGACCAATGATTGTATTCATGCGGGAATTGATATGATTCATTTCCACAGATACCTGCGGCACATTCTGATGTTCACCATTGCACATGTTACACTGTGTGTGGCTTGAAGGTCACTGTCATGATCTAGCAGCTGCCCTGCAAGATACGTGGGACACTCGTGTACGTGGGACACTAAGGTCACGTGTATACAACACACACGACACAGTACAGTGCACACACAACACAGTACACTAGACATTACACACAGGACACAACACAGTACACAAACAACACAGTACACACACGACACAGTACACACACAACAACACAGTACACACACACAACACAGTACACACACAACAACACAGTACACACACAACACACACACACACAACAACACAGTACACACACAACACAGTACACACACGACACAGTACACACAACACAACAGAGTACACACAGTACACACACACACACAACGCACGGGTACGCAGCGCCCGACGGAAGGGTGTGGAGTGCCCCCCGAGCTGCGGTGCGAGGGAGCGGCGGCTGCCTGGCGTATGGGGGGGCGAGCCTGCGCAACACCACGCAGAATAAATTTTTTAAAGAAATAATTTACTGACTTAAGAAATTATTCCTTAATTAAAATAAAAAAATAAATTTAAAAAATAATTAATAAATTCAGTAAACAATGAATTAATTCAAGAAATAATTCACTCAATGAAGAAATGATTAACTCGCTGAAGAAATGATTAACTTGCTGAAGAAATACTTAATTCACTAGAGAATTTATTATGCAGTGAAATTAACTTTCTGATGAAGATATATCACAAAATGAAATAAAATGAACCCTCTGAACAATTGATAATGGCAACATAGAAGCAAACATTGATGTGTATCAAGAATTGTAAGACATTTAAAATACATTCTAACTCTTATCACTTCAACAGCGAGGCATTTAAGAATACAACGTACGATATGTATCAATATCACTTTAAAAATGAGGCATTTAAAAATATGCGTTAAGTCTCATCACTTGAACGGTCAGACATTTAAAAAGTCAAACGTATCGACTCTCATTACTTCAATGGTGAGACATTTAAAAAGTAAAGCGTGACACAACATGGACCAATTTCACAGCAACCAAAGATCAAGAAACACAGCAACTAAAGATTAAAAAAAATAGAAACCAAAGATCAAGAAACACAGCAACCAAAAATGAAGAAACCCAACCGCGTCACTCACGTTTGTTGGAGGCGGGGATGCACTTGGGAGTGAGCAAGGTGGTTCTCACGGGGCGGGGGGTGGAGGGGGTGGAAGGGGTTCGGTGGCTCCCCCTGCTGGCAGCCCCCCTCTCTGGTGTGACCTCATTGTTCCTGAAATTCATTTTCACTTACACATGGCGGGAAATTGCAACTTTAACTCTAAGATACAAGCAATGACACAGGATCGATGATACACTCCTTGATTATAGCAATGAAACAGCATAAATAATACATTCCGTACGACTCAGTCTCACTGATACACTCCTTGATGGTAGCAAGGAAACAGCATAAATAATACATTCCGTACGACTCAGTCTCACAGATACACTCCTTGATGGTAGCAAGGAAACGGCATAAATGATACATTAAGTACGACTCAGTATCACTGATACACTCCTTGATGGTAGCAAGGAAACAGCATAAATGATACATTCCGTACGACTCAGTATCACTGATACACTCCTCGATGGTAGCAAGGAAACGGCATAAATGATACATTCCGTACGACTCAGTATCACTGATACACTCCTTGATGGTAGCAAGGAAACGGCATCAATGATACACTTCTCTATAAAACTTGGTATCACTGATACACTTCCTACATATAACTCGGCATCAATGATGCCTCACATGCAGCACAGCATCAATGATACATCACACTTCAGATAAATCATTATCACTGACACACTCCGCCATATAAGTTGGTATCACTGATTATGTTCCCTGATCTTTGATAATTATTTAACTCACCCGCAGCCACATTACTCATTACCATTTCTCATTACTAGCATCAGTATTACAACTTCCAGCCACACTGCCATTACTCATGACGAAAGAACATCTTGACACAGACACCTACCGCGTAGGTGACTCAGTATCGTGTTCCTCTTGCACGGTGGGCAGGTGTTTTTGGGAGGGGGAGAGCAGCTGCTGCTGCTGTTGTTGTCGCTTCTGCGCAGAGGAGCTGAGGGCGAGCTGCAGCAGGGACTGGCGGCCTCGCCTCTTGCTGGGGGTCTGGAACCCAAACGTGGCGCCCTCCCCAGGGGCCTCCTCCCCTCCTCCACCACCTGCGGTGGATAGGGTTTCATTAAGTCCTGTCCCTTTCCTTTTTTTCTAATCCCTCACCTTTGGTGATGGGAATCCCTTCTCTCTTTTCCATTCAGCATAAGTCTTTGACAAACAAAAATATATATTCATCAGAATAACTATGCAAATTATAACTCAGCATATTGAAAGTCCTCTGATATTCCCTGTGAGGCGTGTTGGTTACTCTCATGATACCACACCAGCACACCCAGTGCCCCCCTCCACCACACCACACCCAATACCACACACAACACCACACTCAATGCCCCACACCACCACACCCAGCGCTTGCCTCCCCACCCTGAGGCAGGTTGACCCCACACCACACCCAATGCCCTGCACCACACCACACCCAATGCCCTACACCACACCACATCCAATGCCCTACACCACACTACACCCAGTACTCCACACCAGCCAACCCAGTACCTGCCTCCCTACCTTGAGGCAGGTCGAGTTCCGTAGCCTCCTCATGAGGCAGCTTCTGTAGCAACGAGCTCATCTCGAGGGGGCGGTTGAGACGTCCGGTTGTCTCTCGCAACACAGGCCGGTGACTCTCCTCCAGCTCGTCTGCATGGTAATGAACTAGTCAGTTACTTCATTTACTTTCAGGATAAAGTTATTTGCTGTAAGTTTTCACAACATTAAAGGTTTTAACTGGTGCAATGTTTGTGAATGACAATATATTTCAATTGCAATTTGATTTTGAAAATTTTAAAATTTAATTTGTAATTTGACTTTGAAATTAAATTTAAAACGTTATTAAAAAATTGAATTAAAATTCAAGTTCATTTTCATTTTTGACTGGTACACTCTCTGTAAATTTTAACATATCTTATGTTCAATTAGATATAGTTCAAATAATAAATTTAATAAATTAACTATCTTTTTTGTTTACTTTTTAAACTTAGGATTTCTTAGTTTCAATGTTTAGGTAATAAACCAAATTATAGTCAAAGTAAACCATTCATCTTACTTAAACAAATCAAATATATGAAAAATCCACTCTAGACAAATACACAAGAAATTTAACACCAAAGTGCAGATGTAACAAATAACTACCACAAAATTCATCAGAACCAAAAATCAATCCAATGTAAAATATTTGATTAAATGTTGAATAATGCAATTATTATTATTATTATTATTATTATATAAGAAAGTTTTAGCCTCCCTTAAGCACAACAAAGATGTTCCAAGAGAGGGAGGTGGAAGGCACCATTTAGTATGGAGTTGAGGGAACGTGGAATCGATGCACAAGGTGCACAAAAACAATGAGCAAAAAAAGAAGTTCATGAAACAAGAAAAAGTTGAAGAAGAAAGTAGTAGGAGCTGAAAAACAGGACAGCAGTGAACCGAAAAAAGATGGTTCGTAACAGAACAAAAAATCTATTTTATTTCAACAAAAAGGAAACCTACCTAACCCTTGGCTCGGGCCTACATATAGTCCCTCTGGGAGCATTGAATAATGCAAAGATCACAAAATAATTGCACTACTAAACATATATTCCTCTGCAGAAAATGACCAGGCTTGTTGGTCTGGCCTTTTATTTTTTTACTAGTGTGCACGGCCCGTCAAAAATGACGGGATTCCATAGCTTTCTTGAGAAATTTTTCAGATGTGGATGACAAACAAATATATCCATCCGAACAGTATCCGTCGTAAAATATATTATTGTACTTGTGCACTGGTGAAATCGCATCACAGATACGGTCATTATAACTATCCTTATTAGCGTGACAGAGAAATGGAAGGAGCGCACTCGAAACAAATTAACCAAGGGTATGATTAGGTTGTAGCAGGACCCGTGGAAATTCCACTGACAATTTCATCGTTAAGCTAAGTAGACTAGTAAAAATAATTCCATCAACATTATTTACCTATCCTAACCTATGAAACCTATCATGTCCTAACCGAATCTATCCTGATTAAATGTCAGACATATCAATGCGTGTAAGGGCCATCTTTCAAAACACTGAAGAATTCGGTATCCATGATACCGCAAACTCAGACATCCTACGTTTCTTAAGAAGCGGACACCAAACAGATTTATAAATAAATATATAAACACACAGCGGGTATTATTAGGTTAGATAATATCTCATATGTTTCTGAATAATTTTACTCTGACACTAAATACCAAACACAAACTTTTACAACGTTGCCTAAACTTACTGTTGTTTTTGCTTTCATCCCGCAGCACATCTTCAATGTTTGTGAGGGCGAGCTTTTTTTTGGCACTAGAAGACATGTTTGACAACAGATGCGGAACTCAAATCTAAAAAAGAGGATGCAAGTTTTACAACCAACGAAGATTTGACTCACTGAATCTTGGAAGAAATTCAATTCAGTTCCCCTTGGAATTGTTTTAATGTAGAAAAAGTTTGCAAAGCCTAAAAAATATGAATTAAAATATTAGTATACCATCATTTTTATTGAGATTGATTTTCAAGTATAGCACATTATTCCATAAACAATCAAAAATGCTAAATTTATGAAAAAAAAATGTTAAACCTTACATTACAGCCTCCTACACCAATACAAAATAATAAATTGAATATATAGAATGATATTTTTAAAGTCTTACAACACACAGCTTTTACTGTAAAAAAAATTCACACTTGAAAAATAATTACAGCCAGTCTAGTCCTCTGAATAAAAGATTTGCATTTTTAACTTTTTAGCCTCATTTTATAGACAAATATATGACATATTATTCAACATACTTAATTGGTTAATAGTCATTATATGCATAGTATTTTATCTACAAGGACACAAAATGGAAATAAATTTTGCCATTATTGAATGTCTTGTCAAATATCATTAAGAAACTCTCAGAAAAAGTAGCAGCAGCTGTTAAAATTCTCAGCATGAAAACTGAAATATTTTATTAATCCTTCAAGGACTACTTTCATTTTTTAAGGTAAAGGCATATAATAAATTAAAATATTAATCTTGAAGTGGAAATGTTTTGTTCAGGGGTCGCATTTCAGAAAGCGGACAAAAATAGTTTGATCAGCTGTTTCCAAATATCGCGCGTTTACTCCTTCGTTTGAGTTCTCGTCACAGGTGCCACGTACGGAGTTGGTGTACGAAGTGTCTGACGTAAAAACGTCTTTGATTATCTTAAGTATATTATTCCGACATGTTACGAATCGCAAATGATTTTTGAGATTTTTCATTTTGCATAAATGTACGAATTATCAACTATCTAAGAATTTTATCTTAGAATAATTTCTTGAACATGATAGCTGGAGAGATAATGTCGAAAAAACTGAAGCAATTTTATACGTGAGCATCAAACTCATGGTCATTTTATCTCTCTGAATACAGTCAGGCATCTGATTATCAAAATAAAATTTGTTTGAATTAGAATAATAAGGAATTTTTTATTATTTTGTCATTGTTTTTTTTTCTATAAAATACCTTTGGGTACCTCCTAACGGAAATTTAGGCTTTTATATAAATATCTGGAAGTTGAAAGAAACTCCATTCATGAATAATATTCAAGCACCGATTTCAGCAAACGCATTAGTTCTTAGAATTTCATTAAAAATTGTGACCCAATAAACTTGCAATATTTTTCGAGAAAATTTAACAAAAATTGGAGTTTTATGACTTTCTTCAGCACATCGTGTGCGATTAACGAGCTCAATAATCGAAATTAATTTGTTTGAAGCATAATGACAAAGATTGAACGTTTTTTATTGAATGTTTTTCAAAGTTATCTTATATAAAAACAAACTTAAGGGAATACCCGGATGAAACATTTAGGTTTTAAAACAAATATCTAGAGGTGGAATGAAATTCTTTCCCCGAATAAACATTCCAGTTGATTATTTATTTTACAGCCTAAGTTTTCCAAAAAGGGGAACCATTAGCTCTCGTTACAAAAAAAAATCCATTGGAAAAATAATAAAATATTCCCCGTCATTACTGTTCCAAAGAATTAATTTCGATAATAAAGCGCGTAAAAAACACTCTATGTGTTATTATAACAATGATAAAACTCAAAATCTTGTGACAAAATTTCTGTAAAAAATACTACAAGTTTGCTAGGGCATTATTTTCAACGAAGTTCTAAGACCTGATGCGTTTCCTGAAATCTACGCGTGAATATTTATTTGTGAACAGAATATCATACAACTTCTAGATATTTATTTAAAGACCTAAATTTTCCGAAAGAGAATACCCTTAGGTTTTTTACGAAAAAATAATTAAAAAAAAAAATAAATATCGACATAGTTGAGCAGATATTCCAAGTAGTTGAGCCTATATTCCAAGTAGTTGAGCCAATATTCCAATTAGTTAAGCCAATATTCCAAGTGGTTGAGCCAATAATCCAAGTAGTTGAGCCAATATTCCAAGTGGTTGAGCCGATATTCCAAGTAGTTGAGCCGATATTCCAAGTAGTTGAGCCAATATTCCAAGTAGTTAAGCCAATATTCCAAGTAGCTAAGCCAATATTCCAAGTAGTTAAGCCAATATTCCAAGTAGTTAAGCCAATATTCCAAGAAGTTAAGCCAACATTCTAAGTAGTTCGTCTTAAGAGCAATCAGTAATTGTTAAAATAGGTTCCCGTTACCTGTTTCGTCAATTTAGCTTCAATAAAAAAATTTAGGGATCTTATCCAGATTAGCCCCGCTACTAATGCAACACATACTCACTTGTACCTTTCAAAATAATGCACCTATCTACTTCAAATTCCTCTCAAACGAAAGATTTAAACATTCTTTCGTTTGAGAGTAATTTGAAGTTAACGGGGGCATTATATCGAAAGTTACAAGTGAGTGATCTTATGTATTGCGTTTGCGGCGGGGCTTATCTGGAAAAGATCCAAAATTAAAATAGGAAAACAACAGATTTACGTAGGTTTTAATTTCAAAGTCAGCTGATATCAANACGAAAAAATAATTTAAAAAAAAATAAATATCGACATAGTTGAGCAGATATTCCAAGTAGTTGAGCCTATATTCCAAGTAGTTGAGCCAATATTCCAATTAGTTAAGCCAATATTCCAAGTGGTTGAGCCAATAATCCAAGTAGTTTAGCCAATATTCCAAGTGGTTGAGCCGATATTCCAAGTAGTTGAGCCGATATTCCAAGTAGTTGAGCCAATATTCCAAGTAGTTAAGCCAATATTCCAAGTAGTTAAGCCAATATTCCAAGTAGTTAAGCCAATATTCCAAGTAGTTAAGCCAATATTCCAAGTCGTTAAGCCAACATTCTAAGTAGTTCGTCTTAAGAGCAATCAGTAACTGTTAAAATAGGTTCCCGTTACCAGTTTCGTCAATTTAGCTTCAATAAAAAAATTTAGGGATCTTATCCAGATTAGCCCCGCTACTAATGCAACACATACTCACTTGTACCTTTCAAAATAATGCACCTATCTACTTCAAATTCCTCTCAAACGGAAGATTTAAACATTCTTTCGTTTGAGAGTAATTTGAAGTTAACGGGGGCATTATATCGAAAGTTACAAGTGAGTGATCTTATGTATTGCGTTTGCGGCGGGGCTTATCTGGAAAAGATCCAAAATTAGAATAGGAAAACAACAGATTTACGTAGGTTTTAATTTCAAAGTCAGCTGATATCAAATGAGGATGGCCAATTTCATTCAAAAATATCCGCGATTAGCTGATCAGCTGGCCCGGATTGTAGTAAGACGTTAGAACCGCATGAAGAAAGATCTACTACAAAGGTAGTAGAGTGTTGGTGGTGTTGTGGTGAGGTTGTGCGACGCTCCGCAACCTCGGCCATGACTGAAACCGTTGTTTTGGTTCTTATACGCCGTTTCAAACTAGTCTGTTTCTCAGTGTAATCAATGCAGGTTCACGCATTTATTTACAATTTATTAGTTCAGTGATTTATGTACTTTGGAGAATTAGTGAAATTTTGAAAAAAGCAGCTCGCTGTAGTGTACTTCGGAGTTTATGTTAAAAAAGTATATGCTTTCGAAAAAGTAAATCGATGATTATTTTACATTTTCTTTGACTCACGTCTACAGTATTTTCTAGTTATCTTTTACCGTAAAAAAAATCTCCTCAGGTACGCTCCGCGCTAACTTTTTTTCCTCTGTTTTAATAATGAACTGAGGCGGGCTTTTAGATCCCATTCTGCAGAATCTAAGTTTCTGTGTATAATAATTGGTTAATGTATATTTCTAAATCAAAACTGTCGATGGTTTGGTGTAAGGTGATTAGAATAATCTTCATTGCAGGTCTGATGATTTTATGAAACAATTTTTTTTTCAGCATAGGTGCGCATATTTGAAGCCTAATTTCAAATTACCAAACAAAAATTTCTAAATATTCATCTATTAAATTTTTGGACTATGAATCAAGTTGAATAATTTGAAACGTTCCAGTTGGCGCGAACGGTTTTTAAATAATTTATTTTCAATTGAAACGAAAATAACACACTTGAAAATAAATAAAATTGAAAATTACAAAAATAACTGGAAGCACAGAATCTTCGCACATTGCAGGGGTCGCAACTTGCCGGACATATTAAGTGAGGTGAGATTGTTGCCGAATGTTGTTTTGTTACCTTTTATGATTATGTTGGTGTCTTTGCTGTCGTTTGTTGCCAGCACTGCCGTTTGTTGCCAGCATTGCCATTTGTTGCCAGCACTGCCGTGTGTTGCCAGCACTGCCGTTTGTTGGCAGCACTGCCGTTTGTTGGCAGCACTGCCGTTTGTTGCCAGCACTGCCGATTGTTGCCGAGGTTTCCATACACCTGCGACTCTATTCAGCCTGACAAGAAACATTTCTCTCAGGGGGGAGACAATTATTATTGAATCTATGGAAATTAGCGCTTCCTGAGGTAATATCTGAGGTCCCTAGCTAGAGGTTAGGTAGACCTTCTTTTTTAAAATAAAATGTTGTTTGGTTTTGTTACGGACCATCTTTTTTCGGTTCACTGCTGTCCTGTTTTCCAGAACCTACCACTTTCTTATTAGATTTTTATCTTGTTTCATAAAATCCGCATTCCCTTAACTCCACACCAAATGGTGCCTCTTTCTTTTTACATAGCTTTTGTTGCGGTTAGGGTGGCTCAAACCAACATGTAATCTTCTCTGTTCGTTTTCTTTGTTTTTTCTTTGTTTTATTTGTTTTTCTTTGCTTCTTTTCCAAGTTTCCTTTATTTCGTCGCAGTGACGTCGTGTTTCGTGCTCTTTAACAAATACTTCACTCAGTGGTACATATGTGTACCACTACATTAATTGCTCATTGACATACAGGTGTATATGTGTGGCATTTCAATTTTATCATTACTTTTTAAAAATAAATGTAAGCGTTCGAGACGGTATATTACCGTGTACAGTAATTAAATTTTTCCTGCTTCTTAGTGAAAAGATAGACATGTACTCGAGCAGTACAATCGGTTTCTCAATTCTACCACTCGCAACTTTGCCTAACCTAATCTAACCTAACCTTACGTAATTTTAGCAAACCTTACCTAACATTATCCAAAGTAACCTTGCCTAACCTTATATAACCTAATCTTCCCTAACCTAAGCTTGCCAATCCTCAACTAACATTACCATACAAACTTTGTCTAACCTTGCCTAACTTTGCTTAATCTTGCATAACCTTACCAAACCTTGCATAACCTTGAATAACTTTGCCTAACCTTGAAAAACCTTGCCTAACCTTACCTAACCTTACCTAACCTCACGCTATAGTACTAGCTAGAGGTAGATCTTAGGGATTTTTTCCAGATAAGCCCCGCCACTAATGCAACGCATACGTTCACCCACTCGTAACGTAACCCACTCGTAATTTCGAAAGTTACCAGTGGGTGAACTTATGTGTTGCATTAGTGGCGGGGCTTATCTGGAAAAGATTCGATCTTAGTGTGGTAGACCTCACGCTATAGCAGCACTCCTTACCAAACCTAACCTTACCAAACCTAACCTTACCAAACCTAACCTTACCTAACCTAACCTACGCATTCGCGCTCACGTAATTGATGCTTTAAATACACCCTCAAACTTAAGTCAGAACCATGACGAAGGCACCAGCAGCGCATGGTAGGAATGACTATAATGATATTAACTAGGATTGCAGTAGCCCCATTTTACAGGAAAGTTTCAATACATGTGTTAGGTTTTATAACAATTCTCTGAGTTAATTATAACCTAAATCATTATTATTATATTATATTATTTTGGTAATTTTAACCTAAAATATTGAAATCTTTTTTGTACCCAGCCCTCCGTGCCTGGTTCCACCCCCCCCTTTCTGCCCTGCAAAATTTTCCTTTCTATTTCCCCCATTACCAACCTTTCTGAAGCTCTCTCCCATTTCCCCTCCTTCCCTCTCCCTGCTACTTCTACCAACTTGTCCCCCCTTCCCCTTTTTCACTCTCCCTACCACCCCCAACTTGTTCCCCTCTTCCCCTTTTTCCCTCTCCCAACCACCAACCTCATACCCCTCCTCTCTTCTTTCCCTCTCCCTACCACCACCA
>JACJUY010010695.1:0-28177 GCA_014220935.1 Platorchestia sp. MABIK
CTCTGAAGGCGTGGGGCTACATGGAATCGTCTCCGAAGCTCCATTAAACCGGAAACAACAACAACAACAAGTAAGTGCTGTGTTGGTCACTTTTTACATCCTGGGACCTGGCTCCATGACTTTTTATCTGAATGTTCATGGCTTAAAAAAGTCATTTGCGTAGATAGATTTTGTCAATTTAAAAGTCTAGGGACTATGGAAGCTCATTTCGAAATTTAAGATTCCAGGAAAACAAAGGCATCATTTAGGAGCGTATGTGGAGTTTATTATGGTAAACCTCTCATTGCAGAGTTTTGGTACAATTGAGTTCGGAAATATAGGCCAAGAAACTATAAAAATGTGCAATCAAATGGTAGGAACTAGGAAAAACTTTAAAGAAATGTAAAACTCAAAGTTGTTTCCATTCTTGCATACTAAACTGTTTAAAATGGAAGCACACCTTTTCATTACCCATTACAAATCTGGTATGTCGTGTAGGTTTGAGCAATGTCCCAATTAACATTAATGATTATAAAGATAATGGTTGAAAGATTTTGAAATTTGTTCTCATTTCTAGGATTAAACCTATTTTAAAAGGCTGAGTGTTTAATAATGGCCCTTATCCAATACTCAGTACCTATACTTCAATGAAATTATTTAGTATTTTTTGTGTTTTTATTCATTATCTTTGTTTATTTTTCTCAAGTATTTTAGAGACTTCCTTTTCATATATTTACTAAGCTTATGATTAGCAAATGCTGTAAACTTTTTTATGTTCAATAAAATAATTTTAGGTGATAAATGGAAAAAAATTTGACAGCACAACAGGTATGTTTGCAATTGAAATATTTTATTTTTGGCTTGCTGCAAGAGGGCAAAAATGCCTCATTTGAGTTCAAATTTGGTATGGTTTTTAAATTTTAATGACTGTTGTTTTGCTTAAGGGTCATAGAAGAACAGCGGCTTTGTAAAATTAAGAAATGCAAGAGAAGGTAAGGAGTGTTAACTGGATAGCTGAGTAAAATGAGCACCAGAATCTTTCCTGTTGCTTATACTTGAGCTCTTCTGTACCTTGAATATATGAATAAAAATTAAATTAAAAACTTAGCAGATTGTTTAAAAAACGTATCTGTGGGGATATATAATTTATAGCTGGAGGGAATTGAGAAGGCCTCTGCCTGAAATACCACTACTCTTATATATATAATAAGTACAGCACATATATATATATATATCAAGTGGTAAGATGACCGTTCCAGTTCATCACGTGTTCATGAAGTAAGAAATTCACTCAACATTTTTTATTGATACTCTGTCAATAGTTGAAAATTTACAGACTCAGTCTACAAAAAGTGACATTTTTGATCTACAAACATCATCTTCAGGCTGAAACTTAGAAAATGTTTCAGTCACATTGATAAGATACAATTCTAATACTTAATTATGTAAAAATGTTTTTTTAACATTAAAGAGTGTGTTAGAATATGGATCTTCATTTGAAGGCTGGCAGCTATTGCTAATGCAGAAATGATTTAAAAATAGAACCTTGGTTTTGGGAGCAGTTAATCATTGTTTCAGGGTCATCCTAGTGAAGCCAATGTAACATTTATTAAGAAACTTGCATTTTCTTCTGTCACATTTGAACTGGTATATCACATTGGCTCTATCTAGGTCATTTATCTTGGATGCCAAAATATTATTTTTCACTCAGAGGTCAGTGATTTTGCAATTTTTGTAATACTTTAATTGACGTATCCAGATCTGTTGGCTAAACAAAAGTTTGGATATTGTTCTTAAAGATTTGTTCATCAATTTTATGATTCTTGTGCATTTGATTTTCAGGTATTTGTGAAGGAGAGGACAATAATTGATTTTCTAATTTTTGCTGCCTAAACATAGTTAATTAGATGTAAATAAGCAACTTTTCTTCTACGCACTTTTAGGGGCAAATAAGTATTTAACGAGTTATAGTGGTATGTTAATTTTTGTCTTTGATAACGAATCCACTTGAATAAACAGCTACTAATCGATTTTTGAATTTTTGTTGCTTGAATCACGGTAACAACACTGAAATAAACTACTTTTCTTCTATACACTTTTTACGGCTAATGAGTATTTTAGGAGTTAGAGCGGTAGGTTTAGTTGTCACGCTACTGATCTAAGAGTACGTTTGGGTACTTTGTAATTTATTATTTGCCAATGCCGCAGAGCTTGCGGAGCCTGAACCCACTTCTAGGATCTTTTTATTAATAACACAATAGAAGTTATCACCCATAAATAATGAGTTATAGCGGTATGTTAATTTTCGTCTTAGATGGCAGGAATGCGCTCGATCATTCGTGCGCGTCGGAAGGGAGAGTCCATTGTAGTGTTGCCATCCGACGTGCTTGATGAATTACTTCCCGCTTCAAACACTACAGTTGCGATAACTAATTTACTGCTATAACTCGTTAAATACTCATTTGCCCCCGAATGTGCATAGAAGAAAAATTGTTTATTTTGATTTCATTAACTATGTTTAGGCAGCAAAAAGGGGAAAATAAATTATTGTCCTCTCCTTCACGTTTAACAATTTTCATAAAATATATTAACATGACATGAATTATGTCTAGAATTCTTGTTTCTGTCTGTTGTTTGGTATAAGAAGTTACTAATAGTTTTATAAATCAAAGTGTTGGGGAAATTGTTATTGATCAAGAACCACTGAATTAGCAATCAATTAAAGTGTTGGGGAGACTTTTATTGATCAAGAACCACTTAATTAGCATTTAAGAATGAAAACTTGTCCAGCTGCTACATGCTGTAAACTCTATTTATTAAAGTGTGTATAACATCCTCTTTGTCTCATGCTGGAGAGACCATTAATTATGATTGTGATGCTTCATAAATGTCAATTTTGATCTTAACTTTGCTCGTCATCTCAGTATGCTATTACGTTCATGGGATTTGCAAACCTGTTATTGTTGATCCATTTTACAGACATCCTTTATTTTTTCTTTCAGAGTTGTGTTAACCTTCACAGTGTAGCTATTTGTTGTGCTTCAGAAAGGACTGGCCATCATGGATGTATTTGAATTCTTGCGTTATAATGCTCAAGGTATGTAGATATATTTTAATTGTAAAATTTCAGGCTTTAGAAATTTCTATTTCCTTGTAAGCATTTTTCATTTTTCTACTGTTGACATATATATATCAGAATTCTGTTAGATAAAGAATTTAATTCTTGTGTAATTTCTTGTTAAGTTTCTGTTACAATGTATAAATTTCAAAGAGATAACTACATATTTATCCTATAGATAGGTATATTAAAATGAGATGAACTTAATAGAATGTGTATAGTTTTTGTGACCATCAAAGTAAAGGGAATTTTTTCAGGATAAAATTATTTTAAAAGACATCCCATCCATGGGAAGCTGACAAATCGGGGCCTAATCTGGTTGCTATAACTATCTTTCAAAAACTTTGAGTGATATTTCCTCTTTCAATTTTATTTAAAATCAAAATTGCTGTGCATTGCTAAAAAATATTTTAGCTTGCTGTTAATTTGTGGGTTTAGCTGGTGGGAGGAAACTTCATAGAAATGCTGTCAAAATTCTTTAAATTTCTGTGATGAAACTCATTTGAAATTAAAAAAAACTTTTTACCAAATTTTATAATCAAAGAATTAGTATGTCTCTATGAATATTTTTTGTTTGTCAATATATCACAACCAGAAGAAGTTTCAACTGTATTTTTATAGCCTTAATGAAGTGCTTGACTTCATATTTTTTGCTAAATTGGTTTTGTTTTTAGGGACTGTGTTCAAATTTCTGAAAGATTGTGTTACATTTTGCTCAAGGAAGATTAGTCCATGATATGTTTAACATTTTTACTTACCTCTTTATCAAATCATTTTTTCTGAGAATTGGAATTTTCACTTATCAGCAGGTTTTTTCTCGTGAAGCCATAACTAAAAATTCAATTCTCATTTTGTTGAGTTCATTGACTATAGTTTAAAAAATTTTGGTTAGTCGTGTGAATTACTTTTTGTTGCTTATGAATTTGTGTTAAGAACTTGTAACTTATTCTGTTCAGAATCAAGCACTAAACTGCGGAAACAAATGGAGCGGTCATCGGGTGATGGAGAGGATGCTGCTGAGCCCTGTCTTGAGACTAATTCTGTGAATGAAAGTCACAAATCTTCATCATCAAACTCTCCAAGTGTACAGAAAGCCAATATTTTTATCAATGCTCCCCATAATATTCCCGTGAAAAGTCTCACACCTTACAGGATTGATGCTAGTCCTCATTCTGATACTCAAAGAAAGGGCTTGTATCAGGTTCCTGGAAAGGTGAAGAGAGACAATGTTAGGGATGTTTCCTCCAGATCGAGAGGGGAATCAACCAGTTCTCAACAATCTCTCAATGCTCACGTGTTCTCTTCATCTAGTGCAAACATTCCTAACCAACAAATAGTGCCATCTTTGGCAATTGAAAATAAAGTCTTGAATTTAGTGAGAACTCTTCCCAAAGATGCAGTGATTTCTCCTGTCAATTCTGAACTCCTGAATGCTCCACCATGCGACCTTGAAAGCAAAAGTAAAATTGCAATGAGTCCTAAACCTTATGGCATGCCAGTTTCTAAACATGCTTCTGTTAAATACTTGAAGGTCTCACGAAAAACATTTTGTGAGCCTCAATTTGTGCCCTATGAACCATACAGGGGCTGTACAAGTCCAATGCTTTGTAACACTGTGCATAAAAAATCTATAAAAAAAGATTTAGCTCTTATGTCCCAGCCTCAGTTGCCTGAGGTACATGATGGCTCTGCTGGAGTCAAATCCAGCCAATCCAAGACTAGGGCCCCACTTGACATTGCTGTCATAGACTTTGAAGCAGAGAGAGCTCAGTGGCAGCAGCAAGTGAAGGCACTGCAGGAAAAGTGCGAGGCTTCTGAGCAGCTCCTGAGCCGGTACCAGAGGGAGAAGAGCACCCTGGAGGATCAGCTTAATGTTCAAGCTCAGGTTAGTTCTTTTGTCGTATTTATTTCCGAGTTACTAAATTTTTGTTTTGAGTTTCTCAGAATATTGAAATATTGCTTTAAAATTTTATGAAATTTAAACTTTGACTTGTGGACAGATCACATAGCTATCAATCAATTGAGATCAGTCAGCAAATTTGTAAAAATGTGTTGAACTAAATTTAAGAAAATCTGCATTGTACAATCAATAATTTAGCAGACCAGGTGGATTGTGGTGAAAAGTTGTGCCAACCACCTACACCTCAGTGTTTGGATGCAACTACTTCTGAGCAAAATGTACAAAAATCTGTTCTCTTATAATATAAGCATCATTAATAAATAAGTTTCTTTCTCAACACAAATGTGTTGCTTTCTTAGCATAAATGTGTTACATGCTGTAACATGCATAATTCATATGTGTTGCTTACTAAACAAATATCCAGTTCATGTTTGTAAATTAAATGTTTTAAAATGTTTGGATACTCAGGCTTTGCTTCTTCTCATACTGCACAAATCTGGCAAACAGTTTTAGCAGCTTTTATGCTGCCAGCAATTTTTGATGTTCATTTGCCTGTTTAATGAGGCTCTCAATTTTCTGTTGTCTCTGGTCCATAAATATAGTTCTCATTTTAATGCATTATTAATCAATCATATGTCCACCAATCATTCATTTCTCACTGAGGCTAGGGTTCAGTTTAAGCATTCATATCTTTTTTTTGCACTGATTCACTTTGTCTACTGATACTAAAAGGAGTCATGTGCTATTTTTTAACTCAAAGTAAAAATCAAAATAAACAGTGTGATGAACAGTTATTTTATTATTTACTGATCCTTCAAAAGTTTGAGTCACTCTCCACAGTTTTTGGCAAGCTTGATAAGCATTTCTAGTGTCAAACTATCCCAGCCATTGTGATGGGACTGAACTTGAGTGACAGCTGTGCAGTGTCATATTGAAAATTGTTGATAAAGGACCAGCATCATCAGTCTTATTCCTTAAAAAAAATACCCTTAATTCTCTACAAGGGAACACTCAGCCATAAAGGCTAACAAGATTTTAGTTTGTACCCACGAGTGGTCAAACCGAATGGGTTGAATGAATGCTTTGACTATTCTTATGCTGCTCTTATACTATAATTATGTTCATTATTAAATTGTTTTTAATTGCATATCTTGTCATGGCTTGTAAAACTGTGAAATATAATATTAAATGTGTGGAGTGAAATATTAAGATCCATCATCATTGGGTTAGTCTTTTCAAACTATTTGTGACTGAATATTGAAATCACACTTTAGTGACTGGACCCTGATACTTTAGGAGAAAAGCATTGGTCTGAATTAGCAATGTGAATGCTATCAAGTTGTGTTATAACTCCATAACGAAATATTGTGCAGGTAAACAGTGAGCTGAAGAAGCTGCTGGTGGCATCTGTGGGTGAAGATGTGGAGGGCCGCATGCACTGCCTCACCGAGGACAAGGCTCGAATGGCCACCATGATCAGGAGATACTCGGAGAAGCTCGACAGGGACTATGAAGAAAGAGAACGCATGACCATTCTGTGTGATGTGTGGAAGAGCAAGTTTTTGGCCAGCAGGTATTGTACAAACATTCTTGTGTTCTTTTTAAAGTAAGATTTTATACTTTAATGAAATGTGCCTTATAATATTGATTTTTAATTAAGGTGCGCTATCTCATTACAATCTTTTCTTTTTTTTATCAACTTGAGGGATGCTGCGATCCCTCTTAAGGTTACTGGTCTTGTAAAGAGGGCTGTTGCACCTGGGAGCTTATAATTTGAGTTCTTCAGCCTCAGGTTTCTTCATGTTTGATTGGTTAGAGTTTCAGAAAAGAGCAGCAATAGACTGCATTGCAAGTACAATAATTTAGTACTGCCACTCTTACACTGAGATGCAGAAGTGCATGCTGCAGAATTCTCCATCATGTTTTTAGTGTTTTCAAAAGATTTTCTTTCGAGTTATGCTTATATAAATCTTTTCTCTTATATTTATGTATGGCTTCAAGTAGACCGGAAAAAATAGGGCCAGCTAGCTACTGTCATGACTGAAGGGACACTATGGTCCTGAAACGACAGTTTTTTATAGCTTTTGTTCTCCGGTCGTGTTGTCTTCTCTGTTAATTTCATGTCAATATTTTTTGTGACAGATTTCTTGGGCTATTCAACTATTCAATGCTATGGGGCGATAGAAGCTTTTATTATGGACTTGATGCACTCACTGGTAGGTATGTCTTGTGAAATGGATCTGGTGTGTCTTGAGACAACCTGAAGAATCAGCACTGCAGGTTTTGAGATTCCTTCTTATGTAAATTCCAGCTCTAGGTGGACCTTGTTTTCTCTAATTTCTTTCTTGGTTAACCAATTTTATCTTCATGGCAAACCATTACTGTTTTGGGATAATTGTTTCCCTTTTTGTCAACTTTTTCATTTACTTGAATAACATTAACTTATATAAAACAAAAACTAGCCTCACTGGCCATCCTTAAATGTTTAATTTTGCCCATTTTATTGCCTTTGCTTGGGTGCACTAGTAGGTTTCAGAGTGAATGCTAAGATGGAGGAAGCTAAAGTAATATTTGCTGCAATTAAATCAATGCCAACTTGATAATTTACCAGCATTATCAAATGCTAGTGTTGAGCAAACTCATTGAAGAGGAAAACTTTGTGTGAATATTGAAATTTCTAACACACAGAAATAATTTTCCACGTTTGTGCATTAATTGAACTGAAACCACTAAGGTATGTGTGTGGTAATGTCATTTATGCCTACATTAGTTGATCTAAATTTAATTGTAATTTTTCATAATTTTTTATTGAATTAATTTTTATTGATTTAATGACATTTTTGTGTTAAACATCATCCAATACTGTAGAGTGATAGGCCTTTCACTGAATAGCATTTTATACAGACATACATATACCAGGCCTCTCCTCCCTACGGGAGGGCAGCCGACAGCAGGCCACAAACAACACCCTTAGTCACTAGGATGCAAGAGAGGCTAGTCTCTTACGCAACATATACACTGGCCGCACCAGAACTGCCATTTTATTTTTTTTAACTGCCAGAACTGAATAGCATTTCATACCGTATTAAAATGTTTTAATTTGCCAAAAGTCCACTTCATAAAGGAGTAGACATGCAGGTATCCAAAATATTCCATCATAGTAAATATCATGCCCTTAGCTAAGTTCAAAATGTCCATAACTTGTAAAAAAATCCATTTTCTTGCTAAATAGACATGCAAGTGGTATCCAAGATACTTAACTTTAGCATGGCAAAAATCATGCCCTTTTATTTTTTTAATGTTACTCCTGAGTTTCAGTGCCTCATTTGTTAGCACTTTTGTAACCATGTGTGACACATACATTCTAATACTGCAAGATGCAGATAAATATATTTTTATGATCCAGGCACCTCATGCTTTGAATTGAGGAACTTATCTTTTATGGAGTTTTGGTGGTAGCATGAAGAATAGAAGGTGCCCAAGCTCCATAATAAAATCAGAAATTCGAAACTCAACTAGACAATGGATTTTTAATTTGCCAAGCTTCATAAAGTTAATATAACTGATGTTCAGGATATCACCCTGAAGGTGATTCAAAAAGCAAAGGTTGGTAAATAAAAAATCCATTGTCTAGTCAGGGTTTACCACAGTGACTGCGAAACGACCCATGGATGGGTCGTTTGAAAAAGTTTCAACGATCTTTTAAAATTAATGGTATTTAGTAAACCCAGTTCATTTATAAAATTTCTAACAACTTCTGAATTTAAATTTGAGTTGAATACTGAACTTCAATTTAACCCATGGCAGTCAGCATGTTGGAATTCCCCCTTCAGTTTGATTGGTGTTGCATTGTGCAGGCTTTACGGACCATCTTTTTCCGGTTCACTGCTGTCCTGTTTTTCAGCACCTATTACTTTTTCTTCAACTTTGATCTTGTTTCATAATCTTCTTTCTTAACTTACTGTTTTTATGCCCGATCTGCATAGATTCTGCGTTTTCTTAACTCCATACTAAATGGTGCCTTCCTCCTTCCTCTCTTTGAATTGCCTTTGTTGCCGATAGGGAGACTTGAACTAACTAATAATTTAATCTATAATCTAATCTGCAGTGTGCTGGTGGAGGAGCTTGGGAGTTGGAAGGCATCGCTGCTGCGGTGGACGGCAGAAGCAGCGGAGGCCTTCACCGTCCTGCTGGACGAGCTGCAGCTCGTGCGCTCGCACACAAGGCGGGCATACAGGTGCGTTGTGTGCTGCCTCACTCTTGGTGTGATTGTGGTGAATTTTGTTCATTTTCAAGTGCGTTGTGCTGCCGTACTCTTTGTGAAGTTGAAAATCTTTCCGTTCACTTTTAGGTGTGTTGTGTGCTGCCTTACTCTTTGTGGGGTCGTGAATCTTTCCTGTTCACTTTGAGGTGTACAGTGCTTTCATATCTCATTTTCTCTTTTCATTCATGTACGTCTTATCTATTTTGAATGGAGGTCTCAAAAATTATTTCATGGAATTCAAATTTGAAATTATGCTCTGAGTGTAGACCATCGTGTGATATTGTAGCAAGTGTGTTCCTGCCAATAAAGAAAAGCAGTCAAATCAGGGATGAGGCTTCCGTTAATAAGATAGCGATATGGCTTACTTTATTGAATCAATCTCTGAATCTTTGAAAATCTCTGAATCAATGATGAGGCTTACCTTATTAATAGAAGTCTTGTACCATTTTCTGTAGCACTTCTTCTAGCTATGGTAATGTTTCAGCACATCTCAATATTTCTGCTCCAGATTTCTTTGGCTATTCAATTTTATGAAAATACTATGAGGCTATCAAACTTTTAAAATGAACTTGATGCACTACTTGCATGTTTCGTGATATGCATCTGGTGTGACTTTAGACAACCTGAAGACTCCGCACCACAAGTTTTAAGATTCTTTCTTATGTAAATTTTAGCTTTAGGTGGGGTTTGTTAGCACCACAGTTGCCTATGGTGCGCAGGCTGCTGAGTGAGCTGGTGAGTGGTGATGCTTGGGTTTGGTGGGCAGGTTAGGGAGGCTTAAACTAACATCTGATGTTGGTGGGCAGGCTGCTGAGTGAGCTGATGCTTGGGTTTGGTGGGCAGGTTAGGGAGGCTTAAACTAACATCTAATGTTGGTGGGCAGGCTGTTGGGTGAGCTGGTGAGTTGTGATGCTTGGGTTTGAGGGGCAGGTTAGGGAGGCTTAAACTAACATCTAATGTTGGTGGGCAGGCTGCTGGGTGAGCTGGTGGGGGCATTTGACCCCCTACACGCGGGGCCAGACAGCCGAGTGGCGGGGCTGGGGGCGGACGGCGCCTCTGCCAGTATCGCCGTTGCTGCGCAGGCCCAGGCTCTCCACCAGCGTTTGCTGGGGCCCCTCGTCGCGCCCCCACCTGAGTTCCAACTGCCGCAGGAGGAGAAAACTCCTGGTGAAAAAATGGCCGAACAGGTGAGTGGGTGTTGTCGCGCTGTGTCAAGGTCTGGACGGTATGAAGGCCAGCTGCCCTCATTGACGACTCCACTGGTTGTGCTTTGTTCTGATTTGTACTGACGGAAGTATTGAATTATTAAATTTTATTCGAGAAATTTCATTATGACCATAAGCCATAGATTAGGACGTTTGTTTAGAATATGACAGCAAAATGTTGAATCTGAAAGCTTAATATTAGTGAATATTATAGCTTAATTTCTAATCCAGCTTGGATGCCTGATCATTACAATTAATGATCTGATTTTACTATAGCTGTTAATTATCTCATGAAGCATTGCAACCGCTTGCTTTGTACACTAGCGTTAATGTTTTCTTTAGAAATCTCTGAGGTGCGTAATTGCAATAACGATATGCAAGCTTTTAGGCAATACTTTACTTTTTAAGACTGCTAAAAATTATTAACACACTATTCCTGAATGACTTGAAAAATATGCAATTTTAAGCATTAAATACTACTCCGCGTAGCATTTAGAAATTGATTTGTAATCTTTTTAATGAGACTAAGAGCAATATAACCCTAAATGTGATGGCTCCCACCAGTAAAGCCTGGAAATCAGCTGTGCATGTCCTTGCTTTGGTAGTCCTTGATTTATGTATTATTTCTTGTACTCGTGGCACTGGTCTATAGCACATATAGGATTCATCTACGCTGCCTTGAAGAGCGATGTCAAAATTGACCTGTTTTATTATTACTTATGGTGTTTTTTTTTCAGTATATATCACTTTCTCCTTCAACTTTTCTATCTTGCTTCAGAAATTTCTTTCAATTTTGCTGTTTCTATGAGCAGGGTGTGGCAACACACTTTGTGCTTAGATTTGCTTTCCGCATAACTTCGTACTTCGTTTCTCTTAACTTCGTGCATCTCTCCTTCCTCTCTTGGAAACACCTTTGTTGTGGTTAGGGAGGCGTAAACTAACTTCTAATCTAATGTGATTCTTTTCTATCTGTATTTTGATGTCAGCCACGTATTGAGCCTTGTGGGGAGCAAGATTAGGATTTAGATTTCTTGTCCGCCAACAAAATCCAATTGTACGAGATGGAGTGTGAAAAATTTATCACTGTGCTTCTGTCAAAGTTTTTTAAATGAATCAATTGCTCTTGTAGCTGAATCATGTTACTTAGGAATTTGAATACGCATAGTTGATTTACTACAGGGTGGCGCATAAGTAACGCACCCTTTTAAAAAATTAATAATAAATAAACTATGAAAGGTATAACGATAGGGTTAATTGCAAACGATTGAAGAACTCTTAAAGTTTATTTACATGTCGTATCCTGTCTACAGATACCCAGTGTATATTGCGGTAATAAATCTTTAAAATTTACCTTCAAAAGGGAGCGTTACTTATGCGCCACCCTTTATATCATTCATTACCAAATCGTTCACAAATTTGTTGAGAAGTGTTTTTAAAGTGAACAATTCTTAAAGAACTTCAATCCTTCAACTATATGATGCGTGCATTGTTTGACCCAGGTGCTAGAGCGTCGCAACACCTGCGTCGTGTATCCAAGCTACCTGGGCTCGAGTGGTGGTCTCCTGTTCCACCCGTCCAGCTGCAGACTGCCGTCCCACTCCACCATCAACTGCTGCTCGCACTGCAATGGTGACATACAGCTCGTCTGACTGCCCTCCACCCCACCGTAACCTGAGTATCCTGGACGTTTGTTTTACCTTCTGGCTGTCGTGAGAGTATGTATTTGAGGTTAGGTGTTTCTCTCAGCAATGTAGACGGTGTTTCTCTCAGCTTGGGTCCCCTCAGGGGGATACAACTATTGTATCTATGGGAATTAGCTCTCCCAGGGGGAAGATGTGTGAGGGCCTGCGCTTAAAGTTAGGTAGGCCTTCTTTTTGTTCGAATAAAATGCTTTTTGTTCTGGTAAGGACCCCCCCTTTTTTCGGTTCACTGTTCTGATTTTTAACGCCTACTACTTTCTTTTTCAACTTTTATCTTGTTTCTTAAACTAATTTTTCACATTACTGTTTGCATGCCCCTACTGCATCGATTCCGCGTTCCCTATCTCCATACTTAATGGTGCCCTCTTCCTTCCTGTCTTTGGAACGCTTTTTTTTTTTTTTGGTTAGGAGGCTTATACTAACATCTAATCTCTCAGCTTGAGTAGCAGACCAGCCAAACTGCTGTTTGTAATTTGTTTGTGACCAAAAACCGAGCCCGTCCAAGTATAAGTCAACCTGTATTGTAATGGATGTATGTACCGCCTGTTTCAGTGATGTGATGTCTCTTAATTTTGGTGGCATTCACGTTCATTGAGAGTTAATCGGACTTTGGCTTAATTTATTCCATTGTTTGTTAGCTCTTGAATAATTTTTCCGTAGCTGATTTCTTTTCTGGCACTTTTTTCCTCACTCGCTTTTGCATCACCTTCTTTTATTATTGAGCACATAAACTTAATATTTTAAGGTTATTTTCTGGTTACCGGTTGTTCTTATTTCAGTTTTCCCTTTCGATTTCATGATAGCACCTGATGCATTTGTGCAATGTTATCTCGGGCCTGGGAGAAGCATCACTCGTGAGTGTTCTTTAGAATACTCGCTTTATCTGCTGGAAGCTCTTGTATTTTATACTAGTTTTGCGAGGAACATGGTAATGAAATGGAACGCTGAGGAGCGCTTCAGATATCTTTTATCAACACAAGATATTAACTTTTTTTTTATTGTTGCCGCGCAACTTAAAATAGTCCTTGAGAACAAGATCTTAGCTTGTGATTTCCTTGCCAAAATACTTGTGTACCAAAATTCTCCATGCACCAACAATCTTAACTAAAGGATTTTTACTCATGGATCGCTCTCGAAACGTCTGCGTGGTTGAAACGCAATAAAAATGTCAGCGCTCTATGCTACGTTAGAAGTTTACAGTGAGACAGTTTATATTTACTTTACCACTGTGCAATGGCGCGTTGAATGTTTAGTATCATTTAGCAGCAGATTTATCGAAACCTATGCAATTTTTCTCTCACTCTTAACTTTGATCGTAATTTAAAAGCGTTACCCTCTTCTCAATGTCTATATCTAGTGCTTAACGTAAATTTACTGCTTTTGAAATAAGGAGACCTGAACGAAAAAAGAAAGTCGTTTGCGAGCTACTTGAAATTGTACTTTCTGCGCACCACGCACGCTTTCCCAATTTCATCTGCATACTGTTAATATTGAGTTATCTTTTTACATAGGTCTTTCCATTTTCGTCCCAATATTTATTACATTTGAAGCAGGAATAAAAAAATTGCAATTTCATAGGATGTTTGCGCCGGTGCTGAAATAGCGCCATCGAGCAAGGCAATTTTTTTCCGTGATGGTGGCCATTTGTAAATAAGATATATTGTATATCTTTATGTTAGGACCAACATGCGGAATCATTTTCTTATTCTTGAAATAAAGTATTATTAATTCTTCATAAGCATTTTAAAACGAATCGAAATGAAACTATTTGTTGGTATTGTTCACTTATGTCTAGAGTATGTCTAGTGAGTAAGGATCGTAAAATCATATTTTTGTATGTTGCCTCTGTTCTTTTTTAACGCGATATTTTTTTGTAATGCAAAAACGAATGTATTGTATGTCTTGCACACTGAAGTACATCGACTAAGCCGACATTGAAACTGCACTAAATAGAATTTTTTTATCTATTGTTGCATGGCGGCTCGGTATCGAGAATCATTTGACGTCGCAAGTGTGCGAGGGACCTTATGGTGTCTCCAGATTACAGGAGCGTCTGTGCGTTGTAAAAATTCTCGGTACTCCTTGATGGGACAACTTTTGCTACAGGTTTAACAAAAATTGTTCTTGAGAATCAATTACCCATGTATTTTATGTGCTCATCTCATTTTCTTCCATTTCTCTACGTTGCTGATGGACTGGTGCATTAGTCAGGCTTTTGTGTTGCATTCTGTAAGTTGCTTTTCCCTTTTCTAGTGCTAGGTGTTCTTCATCTTTAGACGTCATGTTTAGTTGATTTGGTTTCGAGAGCACTCGCATATTATAAAGCAGCCGGCGTAAAAATTAAGTTCTAAATTTGTGTGCACCTCGGAATGTGCCCTATGTGTAAAGTTGATGACTTGCCTTCGATGACTTGTAGACTGCCGACTGGACAAGGTTCATTAGAAATTGACCCGCAACTTTTTGCTAAGTGAAAGGTGAAACCAAAATTCCAGTGAACTGTAGCTGAATTTTTATCATGTAATTCATCTCATCTCATGATTGACCTCATGGATGACCGAAGTCTGGTGGGGCTGACACCGCCAGCATAAATGCTTGAAATAATATCAGTCATGCTAGGTCTGTGTAAATCTATGGAGCGCCACAGCTCAACGCTGCTCTGAACATGGGTGAGACTGGTGCTACAGGGCTATGTTGTACGTTATGAATTTCAATTAATATGAGTACCAACTTGTGCCTTTGTTAGGTTAGGTCGTTAGAAAGGATTCACGTATAATAAAAGTCGAGTGCGAGCTGGTTTTTATTACTTGCATTGAATTACAATTGACAATTCGTATTGATGACTGAATATACTAGGGCGGAAGCCCGTCATGCTAGATAGTGATTCTATTTAAGGCATCACAATCTGATGATTAGGAGGTGATTCTTAGACAATCGGATGAAAATAGCCAATAGTTTAATGTTCAGATATTTTCTCATCTTTACGATCGGAAGCGACTTTAAATATGGCTGCTGTGAACCTAGATTTATGTATTAAAATGCACATATTTTAAATCCTTCAATGTTGATGAATGACATTCATTTTATCTCGCATAATGCATCGGCTAATATTTTAGATGCGTCATGGGGATCGTATTACCACCCCACTCAGTTTTTCCACCATAACAGATGTTCATTGAAATTGAAATAGCGACATACGTATGTTGTTCTTTATCGAATGTGGGAAAGGTACTTCACAGGGAGGTCATTTGGTTCAGTAATGAGTTGTATTTTGACTACAGTAACGCACATTGTGAACAACACAAGCTACGCAAATTGCTCTATGTTTCGCAGTTCTATTCACAGTGTCAACATCATTAGGCTGCATTTTACTAGACTATTGGAACTTCTACATAAACATAGCAATTCATGTCCAATTCTGCCTAGTAAATCAGGTTCTAAACACTAGACATGAATTGCATGGATAATTTAAACATGGACTCCAACCATTTACAGTACACACTAGAATAAGTTAGGAATTCAGAATATATTCTCTAAAGCGTAGATATTATACTTCAGTAGCTACAAAACCAGATCGCTCCAGCACTCAAATGATCGCCTCTCCCACGATTAGGCTCCTATGGCTGACTAATTATTCACAAACTTCGTTCTTTATAGCTAATATCAATACCATATTACATCAACAACGGGGGAATTATAGGTAATGGGACTATTCACTTTTGACATTACTGAAGAACTACTGCGAAATGAATGACGTGAAGTTTGTTTAAACGCTAAACAATTAATGATTACATTGTTTTTAGATCAACGTGTCATATTAGCGATAGCGTATATTATTTAAACAGTGCAGCCAACAAAATCGGTGAAAAGTGAGTGAAATGTGCGAAATCAAACATAACTAAATATATTATAATGAGTTACGTAATTCGAAAATAGGTCTATATTGGTTCTCGGTATAAATAGTCTACGGTTAAAAAATAATGTTCTAATAAATTACGATCATGCTCATGACTATCAAATATATATAAATATATATATGTACTTCATAACACTTGATTTTAATTTCTTCTACACAACAATGAAGGATAAGACTAGGAGAAAATAAAGTTGACAAAGCGAAGATTACAGTGATGAAATTAATAAAGCGTAAAATTCTAATGGTTAAAATAAAATGCGAAGTATCAGAAAAATATGAAAATCAGTACGTCTTAAGATTATTGAAAATTAGGGTCACATCATTAAACCTGAGCCAAGGTTCTTATGTGAGCACAGTCCAGAAGAAACCAAATAATTACCCAACTTGATAAAGGAATACAACCAAAAGCTTATGATGTGCTTAGACTAAGGAATGTCAGGCCAAACCATATAACTAACCCGAAAAGACAAAACTATTCCAAGTAAATAAAGTTAAGTAAAGCTCAAAATACTGTTCAGAAGCAACACAAACTAATTATAAACGAACAGAATTATGGAACATCAACATTTAAGCTCCAATAAACCATTCGTCTTGAGCATCTTTAATTTCGATTTCACGCAACTAATAAATAAAGTTAAAGCATGCCTCTAGAACATCTGTAATGGAATTTGTCCGACTACAAATGAGAAGCACAAATTGATCATTTATTTATCCGGAGATTATGCCTCAACAATACTGACCTTCCTTCGGATTTGTCTCGAGTGCTGCCCCATTATATTAAGGGCGCATCTATAGTTATATTCTTCAGAAATACCTGCAGCTGGAATAACCCTGGTCAAAGACTACCATTTCCGCTGTTCTCAAGTCACACACAGGTTTAATACATGGTTTCATTAAATGAAAGAAGAAACCGCTTCAATGGAGAAAATAAGCTTCACAATAATAATAATTTTACGGAAACGTTTCTACCGGAGCCGCGTAACGCCAATATGGACCCCCCCAGCGCTGGCCAGGAAAAAATAAGCTTCACAAGGTTAATTTTTTATGATTGACGATTCATCCTCGATCCCAAGTGGGTGCTAACTTTAAATTACCTACTCACGTCCTTCCACTCAAAAATTAAAGAGCAACCTAGGATACGCTCGGCACCAAACGTTGACATTCTAGATGTCAAATAATCCAGACAACAATCTTATACAAATATTGATGAGGTCCATTCTGAATTAGTGAACTTGATATACATACACGTAACAAAAATAAATTCAATAATATGTACAAATTTCAGCCAGTTTTAGAAAACAATTGGCGTAAAACTATCAAACCTTCGATAAAACGTTCACTTTGGCCATCATTACAGAGCAGGATAATGCCTGCAAAAAGTGTACACTAATTGTAGCTTTTCAGTCAATGTTTTACAACTGCAAACAACTCATTCTGCTCTAGTCAACACAAACATATTATTGTCAACAAAACTAATGATTTAACTTTTTAAATACTGAATCCCAAAATATATCGAATACAAGCATATTTAGCGAGTAGAATTTCTTCTTGAAGAACGGTTATTGAAGACAGGTTGTAAGAGAACCGTGATATACATGCAAGTAATAGAAAAGGCTGGCTGTTATAATAATAATAAGTCACGAAGCAATCCATCAAGGTCTGGTTTTAGGCCTATAAACAGCCACTGGCTTTATGAACTGTGTACCACATTGAAATCTGACAAAATTATTCGAATCTATTAAAAACTCCCACCTTAGTTTTTTATTAAAATTATACTCTTAGTTTAACCACCCCAGCCACAGCAAAAGGCGATGCAGAGTATTGGTGGGGGGTTAGCTCAAACTCTCCAACAACGAACTCAATATTAGAAAAAGTATAAAAAGATGCATATTTCGGAATGTAGAATACGAAAAACCAAGCACGTACAACTAAAACGTTGAAATGTCATTTAGGTAGATGATAAATAGACGTTCTGAAAAGATCTTGAAGGAAGATTCAGGAAACTTAGTATTTATTCAAGGAAGCTCGGTATTTTTAGAGACTTGCATATTATCATTATTTTTGGGTTTTCCCGCCGTTTTTTTAGACTTGTAACGCAATCACGTTACGAAGACTAAAACACCAGTCACCAGAATATCGATAACAATGTATTTTCGATTTTGATGAATATGATGAACGTAACTAAAAATTGTTATGGATCAATCATCAGATTAGATGTTAGTTTAAGCCTCTCTAACCGCAACCCAGGCGTTCCAAAGAGAAGAAAGCACCATTCAGTGTGGAGTTGCGGGAAAGCGGAATCCATGCGCAAGGAGTATAAAAACAGTGAGTTGAGAAGGAAGTTTTGAAACAAGATAAAAGTTGAAGAAGAAAGGAGCAGGTGCTGAAAAACAGGATAGCAATGAACCGATAAAAGATGATCCGTAACAAAACAAAAAACCTATCAAACATATTTCAATAAACCTAATCTTTAGCTCGGGACCTCATTTTACCCCAGGGAGTGCTAATTCCTATAGATACAATAGTTGTCTCCCCTTAAGAGGTGGATCACTTATCAATAAAAAATGAATTGAAATAGAACGGTACCAAATTTCAACTCCAGAAGACACTGAAGTATTAAATCTGGAATAAATTACATCCTATCAGTGAGAAAGAATCGCTTTCGGGCTAATAATTTACTCTCACCGCACCAGCTGCAGCGCTCAATCTACACATTCGACCCAAAAATTAAATTAAAATATTGCTGATCAGTTATGAGCGCGAATGAATGTGCATGCAGTACGCCAATGCAAAGGACTTCCACGAGGACAAACACCAATATAACTCTAATACCGAATCTTACACACTCTTTGAAAAACGTAGGTACAGAAGGTTTACTGGCAGATCTCTTTCAGCGTTCGGAAACGCAAACAAATCAAATTTAAATTAATAGAATATTAAAAGAGCCCACACACCCCTGAATCAATAAAAACAAAGGCTCCAATTAATTGAACAAAACTTCAAGAGAAGGAACGTATCAGCTCACTTATGATATCGTCTTCAATCAGACGAATAATTATTATTGTCATTACATATGCAGTACACGCACCTACTTTCATAGTTCAGTTATAACAACTACCAAGAATAAAGCAGGTAGTCGTCTTTCAGTAGGTAAACGAAAAATGTTGCGAAACACTAGTGCAAGTTGATCGCACGTTTTAAAAACTAAGACACTTCAGAAACAAGAATTAAAAATTACATGAACGAAATACAAGACCACAAATCCCTAAACTAAATTGCAATGATTGAAAGCTAGCAACAAAGAATAACAGAAGCATGAGCGTGCTTTACGTTTGGGTGAATGGTAACTTCAAGCTCTGGTCTGATCTCGTAAGAACATTTACACAGCTTCAGGAACTCATCAAGAAAGCTCATTTCGTCAATATACTATCAATGAAAGTCGCGTAGTCACTGTTTCTATTCGCATGTTGTATGAGGGGAAAACCTCAACTCCATTCTCTACACTGGCGGTAATCCAATAAGGTAAAGTTTGGTGGGGATTCAAGTTTTCAACATGTGAAACTCGAAAAAAATTGTTACAAGTAATATTATAAATACTGAATTTCCACGAGTTGGTGCCTCCAACCAAAGATTAATTGATGCACATTCGTAATTTAAGCCACGACATAGCAAAATATGAGTGAAGAAATAATGTCTGCAAGGCTTTAATTAATGAGAGCAACTCGCTGCAAGATACGCCCATGGGACAGTTCTTTGAAGATGCACTTCTTAGCAATGGTGATGATTCACTATAGCTTATAGCGGTCGCTTAGTACCGAGCCCTAGGTTTACTGTCGAGCAACAAAATACATGTATAAATTTTTTGAAGCCAGACGAGTAATTTTAACGAGATGATTAATATCAATATTGTAAATAAAATAATAATGATCAGTTTTTGACATCAATATGCCGACATCATAGCTATTTGATAAAAAATTCGACAATCTACCGTGAAGTTAAATCGAACCTTTACGTAACAAAGCGCCAGAAGTGAAATAGAAATGTTGCCTTTTAATTTTAAGATGGTGGAAATTGAATAGCTCCGACCTCATAAAAACTTTATCTGATTGTTACAGCAACTAGTTCTGTCAGTTAATACCATCCATTTACGTGTACAAAATACCTGACCTTTGTCTGACAGTAACAAAAAATAGCATCCCAGGATGATCTACTCAAAGCAATTAGGCATGAGCCAGAATAAACCTTTTCATTAGTGATAAAAATTTGATGTTCACTTGAACTATTTTAACATCTATCTAGGTTTACGTCTCATCATTCTTTTTGACAAGCTCAGCTAAATTAATTGAATATAATTAGACCTGGGATTCAAGCTCGCGTATTAAATACGGTTGGTCAGACAACTGTTTTGCACCGTAACGAGAGAAATTCTTTTAATAATACCGAACTGAGTATAAAACCATACTAACCTGTGTGCGATATCGCGTCTATAATCTTTTAATGAAATTCCATCCATTGAACCAGGAAGTTATCGATCATAACATGCTTTCGACCGTACGCGAAAATCACACCAGTTCTACACAGCAACTAGGCTCGGTGAAAAGGGAGCGAGCAAACACCACAACACTTTACTCTTTGAATTCATACAAGCATAACTAGCGCTAGGTTATGCTTACGATTCACCAACGAATAACGACGAATGTTGTTGATTCACCGAATCAACATTCGTCATAAATATAAGAGCTGAAAACGACTAGACTTGCGGTGTTCTCCACAAGATAACACATTTGAGTTGCGCTGTGTTGAGTAAAACAAAACGAGCAGAAAATTAAATATGCTAAAAAAATTAAGAAACTGTAGATACAGGCATAGTAAAACAAATAAAGGCACTGAAACGAAGAGCATACTGACCAAAAGTAACATAATTTAGAGCATCAAGATGAAAAGCGTCTAAAGAGACTAAAACTTACAATTTGGGTACTAACACAACTAAAAGTTAATCTGATACACCAGTCACTAAAACCTACAATTAGAAGCACCGGCGTGACTAAAACCTATAAAGTGGTGCATCGAAACAACTAAAACCTACAAGGTGGAGCACCGTCATGACTAAAGCCTACTATTTGGCGCACTGGTAAAACAAAACCCGAGCACGACGCATCAGTAATGTAAACTCAGCTACATGATGCACCGCCACGACTAAAACCTGTCGCCAGATTATACAAACGGATTCATCTCTTCATTGCATATCACAACGACTGATTGCGAACTTCTAAGGGATACACTGACAAGACTCGTGGAAACGAGGTGCATCAACGCCATTTCTTGGAACAGTTAAGAAGACTAAGCCATCTAATCACAGAGGCATGACGCTCACTAAAACCGGTTGCTTACGAACTGATGATAGTGATGATGACAAACACCTACTTATCACCAAATAAGAACGCTCACTAAGTCTTCCTAAACCAAAATGGTGACACTGAACATTATCATCAATCTTCGTAGACTTCGTCTGGCTATCTGCAGCACAGGTATAAAGAAAGCACAGCATATTCTGCGCGTTAACTTGTCGGAGGGAAAATTATATAGAAATATTCTTTCGACACAGATTCAGCTATTGAACAATAAATTAAAACTTTAATTCATGTAATATATTAACTAGGTTGCACGATAACCGTGGAAAATTAGCGAGTCACCTAACGAAGAAGGCATCAGACAGGAAGGACTACGAAAGCAGCGAGCTACGCATATCTACAGCAAGGGTGCACGTACGTATCCGTGAGAATCTGAAGGGTTCGCTGTGGTGAATCCGGCCTTATGACGCTGCCGGCTTGTCACCCTTGAGCGTCACGTAACACTTCTGGCACACTCGAACAGGCTTGAAGATCTTCAACCGGAATATTTCGGACTCGAAGCGGCTACACCTGGAATTTGAAAGTGTATATTACGGTGCGTTTATAGTTTATTCTAGGAAGATGTTGAGGAATAACGCGCGCTAATTTAAACCAGCAATGAAGTCACGTAAAATATGTACTGAAGACGCTAGAAGCAGTTGGTTGCTCATAACACCAGCCTTTCTCACGAGACAGAAAGAGATGATTCAAAAAGATACGTACTTCAAAACCAAAAAAATTACACACATCTTTAAACAATGAACCAACAACATCTTTAACAAATTGAAAAAATTAACCCACAGACCTTTATTCAACAACGTAAAGAAGAACCCAAAACACCTTCAAAAAATATAACTGATTTTCCAGGTAGCAGCTAATGCTTGTTTCCCGCAAAACAATGTAAAGGACAGTCACAGTCGCTCTTAATTTAGCTCAAAAAAGCAACTTCACTACGGAGAGTGCCATATCCCTTTTAATTTTTTATATTTAGCTCAAAAAAGCAACTTCACCATGGAGAGTGTCATATTCATATCAATTTTTTAAATTCAGCTCAAAACGCTTAATTTAGCTCAAAAAAGCCACTTCACCACGGAGAGTGTGATTTCCCCATTACATGTGTCATACCTACGCAGCCTGTTCCCCCACGACATCTGGAATAATTCAAAAATATTTTGTTGAAAAGATGCACTCATTGCACCGCAATACCTCAGTCACAAGAAAAGAACTCAATCATTACAGAATTAAAGATGATTTGCGAGCAAATATCTAAGTGCGTCATTAACAGGACATTGAGCAAAACCTATAAATATCTTCAAGGAAAAGATATCAATGATTTTCGTACGGAAAATGATCGCTGATGTCGAACGAATTCCCTCTGATATGACAAATCCTTGCTAGGAACTAATCAGCTGCATAATAGTGAAAGAAGAGATTAGTAACACGCTAGAATCAGTTACAGCAAAGCCCTATCAAACGCTGAACTCTCACAGCAGCAGCAGTAGCTGGCATGAGAATTACATCACATGAAGCAGCGACGTCGAGCGCTAACAAAATGAAAACACATTGACAAGAAAGCATACGTGAGAACAAGCGTGCAGGCAAACCTTCAGTAACTTAACGAGGACTGAAATACGGTGTATCGTGGATTCGATATTTTGTGAGTTGTTTAAAAATTGGCTGGAACATATTTGGTAAAGCCTGTTTGACACGTTCCACCGCAGTGGAGACATGACCATATTCTACCTCATTTATTCCAGCCACGCGGGAAAAGCACTTCATGGGCTACTTACAAGCACCTTGTGAGGAATGCATCAACAAGTTAACTGCGGGAAGTTAAACCAAGATCCAAAATTCAGAATAATTTCAATTTTAATATTCAAAGTCTAACAGAACATACAATTGGTTGGTACGGGCTTTCATCAGGTTTCCAGCAGATAGTGTATGAATTAGTGTATATTACTACAGTATGAATTAGTGACCACCTGTAAATCTCTTAAGAGGAAATGCGGAAAACGAGGCTTTAAGAATTTGCTTGAGGCACAAGACAGTCTAATCAGTTCAAATACTCAAAATCAACGCAAGTTCGAGAGCAGAAACACGTAAGTGTTCTTTAGAAAACAAACACTTTGAATCCTACATTTGCTCGAAACAGAAATTTCAAACAACAGAGAAGTTAGGCGACACTGAAATGTAATTAGCAAATTAAAAGTAAAACTTACTTAGAACAGTAAACGAAGCCACAATTACGACAATGATGCTTGCGTTCGTATACGGAAAACTTGAGGTGACAAGCGCTACAAGAATGGCAGAGCTCGTCACTGACCCAGTGGTCGGTGGTAGACGAAAGGTTACTGCTGCTACCACTCATGGTGCGACCTGAAACAGTTCAACGGGGCTAGGCGACCACACGCAGGAGACACTAATGTAGTGGTAAAACCAGGTTTCTAGCGCTTCAGTGGCAAAGACTATACCGCGCCGAAGATCTCAATGTTCACAGTGTCTAATCAAGTGGTTGATTTTCGGAGAGTTCACGCAGGAGAGATAAAAACTGTTTAAACGGACAATGAGTCAGGAAAGCCAATGTTGAAAAGTTCAGCAGGAGACACTAAAGCCTCCATCGCCAACACTGCTGTCTCCCTCGACCAAAGATACTTAATGCTCGGAAAACAACCCATTCCATTCACCGGATTTCGATGATAACTGCCCTAAGTGGATATATGCTTCCATACCAAGTAAAGATTTGAACGTGTACGTCAGTCGAGTTTCATAAACCGTCATGAAGTAGTTACGTAGCTTTTTTAGATTCAAACTACGAAATAAATGCATTTGCTCAGATACGTTCAGAAGTTCTACAACTGAGTGTTCCTCAGGCACTCCACCAGTGCTCTCAAAACGGTCATGGGGTTGTGTAGCTGAACCACAACGGTCGCTACGTCGTAATGAACAGAAGACACACAAAAAGATACTGTATCGGATCATTTCCATCGCTTCCATATGAATGAGTCACTCATGAATGTATTACAGTATTATTTCGAATACAAAAATTATTCGGTGCAAATCGGATGCAAGCTTAGTTTCGACTTCCCGAAATGTTGGAAAAAGTTCATTATCGAAATTGGAAAAACCCATAGACATGAAAGCATGTTCTGCACAGCGTGTACAAGCATTTACCCTGAATTAAAAGCAGGCGTTAGTGAAGGGACATCAATTGAGATATCTAATCAAAAATAAGTCAGGTAATGAAGACGCTCAACTAAAGAGCTGATTTTAAGCTCCATGAGAACCACCAAGCAGAAAGCATGGTATAGAAAGGGTCAATTTAAGCAAGAGATCCCTGGAAGCAAAAGCCGTGTGATCCACAACAATGGCGCAAAAACAAAGCACATTGCAAGTTGACTAAGCTAAATATGAGAGGCAACACAGGAGTCAATGCGTTTGAAAGAAAGTAATCTAAACAAATATGAGCCATGAACAAATGAAAATTTAACGATAAAGAAGGTCAGACACAATTACAGTCATTAAAATTTTATGAATACCGTTTAGTTAAGAGTAAAAATAGAAATGATGAACAGAGACAGACTTGAAGATGATGCAAGATTTCACAGAAGTGGAATTAAAATGCACAATATGTAAAGGCCACGTGATCAATAATCGTCGGTAGGTCAGAAAGGAGGGTTAAGCCTGCCGCACATAACTCTTAACACCTTGAACACGCAATGATACTAACGTGTACCACTAAGTGTATTGCTCATTTACGTATCCATATAAAGCGTTAGTGTAATATTTGAATTACTTTGAAAACTTTAAAAAAAATGATTTTGGTGCACAAGGAGGTGAACTGAAATATTCTCGTATAATTATGGTCTCCAGTTTTCTTAGAAAGAAAAGAAATTTATTTGAGGAGTTGAGTTGATTTTCAATTCAGCTACTTAGAACATAGTCTAACCAACCGTAGCAACAAAGTCGATGTACTAACCTAACCATAGCAACGAAGTCAATGCATTAACGAATACGTGTGGCAGCCAGTAACCAGACGAGAACAAAGTTATCACGTTATATCAAATATAAGCAAAAGAGACTTTTCTGGGCAGTAGATCTTGAATGAAAAGAATCTGTCTTATAAATAATAGGGACAAAAGTGTTATATTATTGGATACATAGGTTAGCCCTTTCCTGCAGCATTCAACACTTTGACTGCGGCAACTAAACATCAAGTTCAACACCAAACGCAAATTTAAAGTCAATTGTAGTTAACTATTTTGAAAATACTAAACATGAACTGGGTCGTTCCTTCATTTAGCTTTGATTTATGAAAATTGAATTCGCGACTACTGGTCGGTCAGCAGCATTATGAAAATTACCTCCGTGTACCAGCGGTGGCGCACGTCACAGTCAAAGTGTTCAAAGGATGAATTAAAAAATAACCTCTGAAAAATGCATTAATAGGAAACAGACAACAATAATGTGGTTGCCATTCATTAAATGAACCGTAGTAAAACAAATGAAGTGTTGTGTCACAGATATAACACATGGTGCACCAGCATACGAATTAACTATTTTGGTTTGGTTTACGTGCATTTGTTAGGGACAGATTTAGTACGCAGTGTAGTGATTAAAAAGAGCACTCGGTATGTGATGCAGAAAATGGCTTAAAAAGAGCACCCTGTACACAGTGTAGATAATGGCTAAAAAGAGTACACGGTACACAGTGCAGAAAAGGGCTAAAAGGAGCGCATATAGTGGGGATTTAAAAGAAGGTAAAATTTGAAGTTTCTACAGCACGTGACCAAAAGACATCCTGCCGCAGGCAGAATTGGAGACATCAACAACACGTTACCAATAGGCGTCCTGACGGCGGCGGCGCGTAGAGGTGGCACAGCGCTGCGGCTGCTGCCCTCCACCACACTCCACGAGAACACCCTGCCCCTCGCGTCCCCCACCAGCACGCTCCTCTGATCTCTGCCAGCATAACGTCGTCAGAGTCACAGAAATTCACACCGCACCGTAACAGAAATTCATCACTCTACTGCAAGACCAAGAACTTTTCGATTATTCCTGATGCTTAGATCAATAATCACCTCGCACTGGATGTCACTCAAGTGAAGCTAAAAAATATCTAACAACGTAGTAGAAATATACTTGTAACTCGCCTGAAGTAAGAACTTTAAGAATTTGCAGTGTTAATTATATCTGTAATGATTCTTTCAAGCAAGCAAAGTAGCAGATGCATGAAATTTTCAGCGCAAGTCTGCACAGGAAATAAGTTTAACCACTACATAATAAATACGGAATCTCAACTGACAATTCTGTGAAACAGAATATATATTCTCAAAGGCTGATAGAAGTTCATTAGCTCTCTCAGGCCAAAAGTTAAACATAGTCCTAACGAGTATTCTACGCAAGTTCAAATGAGGAATACTTGAACGACATATCAACTTTCTCCTGAACGCGTACTCTACGTGAGTTCAATACTGGGTTCATTCATCATAATCATTTGAAAATCAGAACTTGGTTAGCAATCAAAACCTTTTTTTCGAACACAAATTAAGTTTACACAACGCCAAACATCGAGAACGGACAATAACAATGCAACATGATCTGCATGAAATCGGCAACACAGGCCGCACCATAACTGCCCGAATCAGTAGCAGCCCAGCAAAACCCTTTTCCACAGTCAGGCCCGACAACCATAGCTGGTTTGCCCCGACCGTTTCATTTGTGAAATAGCAGGTACTACGATCCTGACATACGGCGGTAGCGTCCGTCACAAGTGAGGCTGAAGAAGCACACTCCTTACCGACATGATCACCCTCTCTGTATTTGCAAAAAGTAAGAAACAGAACTGAATGGCGTGCCTATGGGCCAATGTAGTTCAAGCATAGCACCCTGAAACAAAGCGATTATAACTACGAAAACACCAAACCCACAATATTCAAACAAATAGTTTCCTGTACAAATCCATGCTTAAAATTAAAAAGTACCAAGCCCATAGCAAAAAAAGAAAATACTCCACTGTGCTAACCAAAGTATCATATCAGATGTACGATTTGAAAGATTAGATTATTAATTAGTTTAAGCCTCCCTATCCGCAACAAATGCGATCCAAAGAGAGGAAGAAGGAAAGCACCATTTAGTATGGAGTTAAGGAAACGCAGAATCTATGCAGAAAGGGCATAGAAACCGTAAGTTGAGAAAAAAGTTCATGAAACAAGAAAGTTGAAGAAGAAAGTAGTAGGCGCTAAAAACAGGACAGCAGAGAACCGAAAATAGGTGGTCCTTAAAATAACAAAAACATTTTACTGCAGCAAAAAAAGTCCTACCTAACTCTGAGCTTGGGTCCTTCCATTTTCCCCCTGGGAGCCCTAATTCCCAGATACAATAGTTGTATCCCCCTGAGAGAGATTTCAAACACGGACAGTACTTCACATTAAAGGCTTCAACAGAATGAAGGCCCAGCAAGCGAGGGGAAGGAAGAGCTCACTTGGCCACAGTGATGGCGGTGACGGAGGCGGGCTCAACGTTGTCGGAGCGGTCGTAGGCCGTGTGGGCCGTCAGCTGTCGCCTGAACACCAGCTGGCACGCCCACCGCATCCCTGCACATCAGCACACACTCTCACTACCACTCACTGGGGACTGGTCACAACCCCCCACTGGGGACTGGTCACAACCCCCCACTGGGGACTGGTCACAACCCCCCACTGGGGACTG